>JANHFM010008075.1:19251-32309 GCA_032468115.1 Grayia smithii
CTATTCTATTCTATTCTATTCTATTCTATTCTATTCTATTCTATTCTATTCTATTCTATTCTATTCTATTCTAAATGCAACATACTATAGTTTCTTTATACATAGCATAAAGGTAAAAAATGATATATGCAATGTTATCTTTATTTTAAATGTCAAAAGGGTTTTGTGGCTTCCGGTGTTTTCTGTGGGAAACAAGTCCAAATGGCTTTTTTGCTGACCCCTGCCCTAAAGCGAAACGTGCCTCTTTTCCAGCCATCACCACCCGTTGGCCCGATTCCCCAATGCAATTTGCAGACCTGTGATTCAGGTGGTGGCCAGTTCCCCTGAAATGTGCATCGGGGAACCATGGACCGTTTTTAGATTTGGGGAGGGGATTGCAGTGTTGCCGCCTAAAAATGCTTTCCTCCCCGATGCACAATGCAGAGCTGCACACCCTCCTCCTCCTTCTCAGCATACTCACCTTCTCTTTCTTCCTGGCCAGACCGAAGAGGTTCATTCCTCAGGCTGTGCCCTGACTCAGATCCTCCCCGCATAGAATTACCTGAAAATGCGATGCGCAGAGCCCGAAAATGTCTGAAGGGTGGGGAGTGGGCAGGGCTACATTCAGACTATAAGACACACCCAGATTTTCACCCTCTTTTTGGGGGTAAAAAGGTGCATCTTATACTCTGAAAAATACAGTATATATTATAGTTTCACAACTATTATATTTTCTTTTTCTTCAAACATTTACAAATTATACTGCCTTTATATCTTACCAGCTGTATCAATTGTATCAAAAATTCTCTATCTGAATTATCTATTCAGATAATCACATGAGGCTCATTGCTTAATTTTTATTATGGTTGGTGACATATTGTTCAAGATGAACTACTTTATTTGGCCATAAAAGTGAAATAAAATCTGAAATGTTGGGGGTGCCTGATGGTTCAGTGGCTAAGACGCCAAGCTTGTCAGCTTGGATAGCTGACAGTCTAAGTCAGGGGTGTCAAACTCAATTTTATTGAGGACCACATCAGGGCTGTGGTTGATCTCGGGCCGGGCAGGTGTGGCCAACTGGTGGGCATGGCCAGCTTGATGCCACTCTCCAAATTGCTGGCATGTTTCCTCTTCACTGGGTAGACCAGGCCAAAGCCACGCTGGCTTGATGTTTCTTCTTTACATTGGATAGACTGGGCCGAAGCGACACAGGCTGGCCCCTTACATTTTCCAGAATGGTCACGCAGGTCAAATCCAACCACATCGTGGGATGGGTCGACCTGTAGGCCTTGTGTTTGACACCCCTGGCCTAAGTCAATGCGGTGAGTTCTTATTACTTGCCCCAGCTCCTGTCTACCTAAACAGTTCAAAAACATGCAAATGTGAGTAGCAATAGCAATAGTACTTAGACTTATATACCATGTCACAGTGCTTTACAGCTCTCTCTAAGTGGCTTATAGTCAGCATATTGCCCCCAACAATCTCGGTCCTCATTTTACTGACCTCAGAAGGATGGAAGGCTGTGTCAACCTTGAGCCACTTAGAATTGAACTCCTGGAATGAGCAGTGAATTAGCCCTGCAGTACTGCATTCTAACCACTGCATCACCACGGCTCTAGAGGAGATAAATAGGTATTACTTCAATGGGAAGATAACAGCATTCTGTGCACCTTTGGCATATAGCCATGCTGTCTATATGGAAAATGTGGGAAATGTCTTCGGACAACCCTGAGCACTAACCCATAGTCGGACATGACTGGACAGGGGAAACCTTTATCTAAGTCTGAAATATTTCAAGCAGTACAGCAACTTGATTTGAGTGATAAGAATTTGAATGTAGCCTTGAAGGATGCTAGCAAATAATAATTGGACGCTTATGAACATTGTTGGGTGAGAATAATTAGTTTACATCTTGGTAAATTGGATTTTGAGAATTTAGAAGCATATTTGTCTATCTTTTCCTTCCCAATTGTCCTCCTCACAAGCATTTGAAGCATATCAAATTTCTCATTGAACTAGGCTATCAATATAGCCATTTAATACTTAAATAATTAACAAAGTAAATCCAAATGGCACATTAAAGGCTGAAAGTCCAAGCAGATCAACTACGTCTTCATCTAGAATCATAACATTTCTCCAGGAACATACAAAATCCATAGGGTACTGAGGAATTGAATACCAGAAGACATTTTGTATACATTAATCATGATTCTTTTTTTGCTAAATACATACCAATCACCTGTGATATAATGCAACATTGCTTCTGAGCAAGGCCCCATTGCTTTGGTAGTTATATTCTGCTGTCAGGGTTAGGAAACACTCCAACTATGGTTACAGGAAGTATAGCAAAAGGATAGGAACACAGATGTGTGTGTGATAGGCAAGGAGGAAATGCAAGTTGTTCTGGTTTGGTTAATGAGCTTATTTCTTAGGTTGAAACATTGAAATGTTTTCTGTCTCCTCTTCTCAGCAGATAGAGAATGGTAGCCTGGAACTTGGCAGAAGAGAAAAAAGAGAGGATAGCGAACAAGAACAAGGCAAACTTTTAACAGATGAAGAAAATTGCTCTGAACAAACAAAGAGTGTTTCAGGTTCATTTGTAGCTATGCAGACAATGGAGCAAGTTGGCAAAGGATCAAGCTATTGTATGGAACCTGACCCTGGTGATCCCAGTGTGAGGATTCTGGGGAAGTTGCAGATAAATAAATTACATGAGTCAGGACTTACTTTTGCAGAAAGCAAAAGAGCCACGTCGTCCTCGGTGCAAGCTGAGCTTCAGGAGGGAGAGGAAGTGAATGAACGTAAGTCCTCACAGAACAAAGAGTTGAACAGGTTAGCTCCCACTGTGTTAAAGGAAACTAACATGCAAGATGGTAGTGTGGAATATACAAGCTGTCACAGAACACAGTGTGCAGTCACCTTTGAAAATGCGTTGCTGTATGAACTGGATTAAATCAGTTTCATAAGATTCTTACCAGAGTCTTCAGCTACCTCAAATTCTGCACTTACTGTGAAGTATACAAAAAGTCAAAGCTATACAGAAATTGAAATTCAATTGATGGAAGAAAAA
This sequence comes from Grayia smithii, assembly GCA_032468115.1. Lineage (NCBI taxonomy): Eukaryota > Metazoa > Chordata > Lepidosauria > Squamata > Grayiidae > Grayia > Grayia smithii. The sequence goes on from JANHFM010008075.1 coordinate 22,301, forward strand.
AGGAACAGAAACTGCTTGTTCCTTAATTTAGTTCAAAGATTCGGATGTGACCAATTTGTTACTGAATTTCAAAAAAAAATAGGCAGTTCATTAAAGCTATAGAGATTTCTCAGGCAAATCATGATCCGAATTAGATGGCAAAAGTTAGGAAAGAATGCAGAATGTGCAAAAAATCTGCAAATACCTTGATTTATAAGTAAACTCTAAACATTTCTTTTAATCTCCCATTCTTCTGTTTTCTCCAGTTTTCAGCCAAATGGCAAATAATAACCCAATAAACATTCTCCAAAACTAGATGAAATTTTACACACTGCCTTTGCTGTTAGATTGCTTTCAACCATGTATTTACACAGCTTGAGTGTTCTCGCGCTATCTAGTATCCTACAGGTAAGGAAGAGAATAAAGATTATTAAGAATTAATTGCTGTCTGGTTTGCAAAATTTTTCAGTCTTTTGTTAGCTCTTTTAATGTCTTGGCCACATTGGGAAAATTCCTCAAAAGTGGTATGAAAAAGTGGTAACTGTAAAATGAAATCATTGAAACCAAATGGATTTATTTGTAACATGGCTAGGATTCTAATGCTGCCCATTTGCCAATTTCATTTACTTAAATTTTCAAAGAATTTAAAAGCATAATTTAAAGACATTTTGTAAGCACTGTCCTATTTTGTAACAAAAAACAGTGGCGATTGAGTCTGTTTTTGTTAAGCGTAAGTCATATAAGTGTAAGTAATGTCATTAAATAGTCATGGGAAGACTTACCTATGCAAACAGTAAGTAGGTACCTCCATAAAAATACTTAGATACTTGTATGTATTTGAAATTGTTATCCTTTTGAATATGCAGATCACAACATTAAAACTTATTAAAATCCAGTTAAACTATCATTATATCCAAAACTCACAGTATGCAATAATAGAGGATTGTTCTAAATGTCAACTTAATTAAATTTCCTTGCTTAAGCCAACTTCTAATTATGCCACAGAATTATCTATTAGGTAGAAAATGGCCTTTGGTGCTGTTGATAATTTTCTGGAAATTAGCAAGTGACATTGCACAGAGCAAACACTACGAAGTCAAGAATAAAGTTTCCATGAAGTAAATGAACTTTCATCAGTGACTTACATGGTTCCTAGCTATGCTTAGTTTTAACTGGATTGTTCCATTTTGCAGATATTACAAACCAGAAATTTTAACAAAACTCCCTTCTAAATAAGAATGTTTTAAAATAGTTTGCACTCTTTCATCTATTTATCTTAAAAGTTCTGCCTGCATATTCAAATGAAACTGTAGTAAGAGATTTTATAAAATCTAATAAATCCTTTTGTAATCTTAAAAATATTTTTATTTCAGAAAGGCAAAAAAACAAGATATGGAAAACTCTTGTAGTTTTGCTGTTAATTCCTCCTAGTTTAATACAATGTAGATGTCATTTAAAAAACGTAATTTATCAAAAAATATTTTTAAGACTAATCTAGTTTGGCCCAATTATTTCTGTTATTTATTTGGGCAAGTAATAAATTTTGGATTTTCTTTTGTTAAAAACTAAGGATGTCGGCATAATGAACTTTTATGTGGCTTGCCATATAAAAATTTGAGGTTTGAGACAAATTCTATGGTAGAGCTGAGCATATAGTTTAATTAAATTGTGACCGTTTCCACAAGCAAGGTTTTTAGGGTATTAAGCCCATATCGAGATATTTTAGAATGTTCTAATTATTTTTCTAACATTCAAATTCTATACTTAATGCTCTATAATTATATTAGGCTGGCAAATCTAAAAGTTAAACTATTTCAATAGGAAGTAAATAATATATTTTTAAAAACAGCTGTTTATATGTCTTATTTTTAGCACTGCATTATGCTAACATTTCTGTATTGAAAATTTTAATTTGTGATATTTAAATTCAAATAAAATGGATCCTATCAAACCATTGAAATCTGTATTACAAAAACATGATTTTTTATTTTGGCATAATTAAAAAAGCTGCATAATTCTACATTAAAAGAAACCAATTTCATTTTTCTCATATAAGCACATAGAAAATAAGATAATGCTTTTTGCAGGCATTAAGGTATCAAATTTCAAGCAAGCCAGGTAAAAGGTTATAGAAATGGAATACTGAGTGAACAGAGGACCATACTGAAAAGATAAGGGAGAGGTGGAAGAGTAAGTTACAAAACAAACTTAAAAGCTAACTTTTGAAAACAGCAAAGGACTGACAGGGCCCCCATAGATACAATTGCATCTACAATATTTATCTTTGTTAAAACAAGTTGGGAATATCTTATAAAAGGGACTAGATCTGCTGTAAAAAAACCTCTCTTATTTCCAGTAAACAAGTAGACATTTATCGTTTTTATTTTGAGCATTGCTCCACATAATTATTCAGTGTCCAAAATTAATTACCAAATAACATCATCTGCAACCATCACTGTCCATATTAAACTAGAAGCAAATTCCAATTATGTTATGTTTGCGTATTTAAAAGACTAGTCAGTCCAATAGAGACAAAGACACTTCTTTCACTGTAATCTTCGGTAACTTTTACAGAGTTCGTGGTCCCGAATATCACCCCAACCCCCATTTTTTACATGGGGGCTCAAAGGAGTCATTGAGTACCGCTTGCTAATAGTTACGGTTTCAGGAAATAAGTATTGTTGATTGCTATTTAACAGCGAGTCAATTTTGGCACTCTGAACAGAGGGTTGGCAAGATTTTTTGTGGTGCATGCCACAGTCACCAGTGTGGAAGATTCGGGGGATCTCTGGAACCAGCACCTTCCAGAAATGAGGAAGGCATCCTACAGTCAAATGCTGCAGAGTCCAGTCCCAGTTATAGTCATCATAGCTGCAGAAGGCATCAGTGCAGGCAATCAGTTGTTGGTATGTGTCCCTAGCAAACACCATGCCCATGTTGTGCTCTGTGGACTTCCATGTCTTCAATTCCACCTTGTCAGCCCGGCCAGCAAAACTGCCACGCACAGTGGCATAAGTGCCCAAGGACAGCAACTGGCACTCAGGGCACTCACGCTGTTTCAGGGCCCAGAGGCGTTGCAGGACATGGTAGAAGTCAGGTGCCAGGTAGTGGTCCTCCTCCAAGAAGACCACCAAGCCTGGGTGTTCCCGCAGAGCCCGCACCCTCTCCCACACAAAGTGAAGCTTCCACCACCAGTGGTGTTTGGTTTGGGTGAATCTAGACTCACGGTAATGGCCAAAGGCATCGGGGTAGTGAGCGTTGAGGCAGCCCGTGCGCAGCGCTGCCGCTTGGCCCACGTCGCGTGGACAATCGCGTGGGTCTGTGCCTGGGAATTCGCCCGGATAGAGCTGCAAGCTGAACGGGAAGAAAATCTGCAGGACCGCGCAGAAATCCACGGAAGCGGCCAGCGCATTCAACTCGGCGGACCACACGTCGTGGCTAAGCACGAGGAGCACTTTTTCCACGCCTGGCGCCCGTCGCAGCGAGTCCAACAGGATCCGGAGGTGCTCGGCGCGCTCATGCACCTGCACCACCAGCGCCACGGCCACTTCTCCGGGGCCGGCGCCGCCCCCGCCAGGCCGCCAGCGCGCCTCGTTGCGAACCGGCTGGTCGAAGTTGAGTCGGTAGACCAGAGACCGGTAGTGCAGGGTTCGATTCAGTCCTGTCGGCGCCTCTTCCCGCGATATTGAGGAAGAATTGGAGTGCCGTCCGTTATTAATCGGAAGGCTGCTGCTGGTAACCGCCGGTGGCAACGGTCGATCTCCCGGGAGCGGTGGCGGAGACGCGGCTTCTTCCCGTTTGCTGCTGCTGCTGCTGCTGCTGCTGCCGGCGCCACCACCGCCGGCCTCGCTAGTCCCTCCCCAAAGCACTAAGGCACAGGCGGCGGCGCCCAAGACCAGCAGCAGCGCCACCACTTTGCGCTTGTAGATACGGAATCTCATGGTCCGGGAGGTTTCCGGTTCTCCTGTGCCTTCCTCGTTCCTCACTTGCGGTGGCTTCGAGCCGGGCCTTGCGCGGCCCCCTGCCCCTTGGCGCGCATCAGCGGAACAACCGAGCGCCCCAGGGTTCTAGGGTGCCCGACTGCTCGGGCCGCCGCCGCCGCGCGCGCATCCTCTCCCTCGTTTTCTTGGCCGGAGACGAAAGAGGCGGCGCAGCCGGATGAAGAGTGAGCGAGCGAGGGAAAGAAGGAAGGAGGGACCCGAGCGGCTCCGCCCCGGACGCACCAGCCGCCACGCTATCTCCGTCGGAGCTGCAGCAACCCCAGGACCTCCCTCTCCAGACGCGGCTTCCGGATCCGGACTAGCCGCTGCGTGGGCTGGAGAGGCCGTAATCTGGGCTGAGCCGTTTTCTGTTCGGCTAGAGCCGCTCTTGAAAAAGGAGTCGCTTCGCACTGACGTTCCCGAAAGGAATCTAATTGGTAGGAGGCAAAAAGAGCGAATATTCCGCTGTCCAAATATTCTGAGCTTTTAAATAACTTATTGAAGCAAGAGAAGATTTGGATTGAACTGTGGGGTTCCTTCGTGCTCTCTGATCTTGGTTATTTTCTTGCCTAGTTGGGTAATGAAACCAATGCAAAAGAACCACCAAGCTCAGAGAGCCCCAAGGATCCCCAAATTTTCATTGTTTCCGGAGACAATGGGCAACTTAATCTCTCCAGTCAGGTTTTCTAACTATCCTGTTGGTTGATAGTTCATAATTAGTTAATCGTGTGTACAGTATATAAATGTGCTCTCTGTTGAGAGAACTTTTTCTCATTTCCTACCTGCCCCCTTCTTGAAAAGCAGTCAACTCTCTCACAATTAAATTCTTTCCTTATGAGGTCATCTTTACCCCAAAGCATAACAATGTTTTACATAAGCTATATCCATGTTTTTAGTATAGATGATGTTTGTGAGGTGAAATGTGCTGAGAGACCCTGGTTCAAAGTCATCCAGCTAGTTTTTCTTGCCTAAGGTGGGACTAGAAATCAGTTTTCTGGTTTCTAGATTTTTAAATTGTTGAAAGGAAAATCCATCTGGTTCAGTTTCAAGCTGGGAGAAAGATACTGGAAATAAAATGGAGCCAGGAGGCTGATTGGAAAGAAAGCTCCATTTATTGATGAATAGAACCACAAGGGTTTGCGGTTCTGGTGCAGCTGACAAAATGGAGTTTAGAGTTGGTGGGGTTTTTATATCTTTTGGATTCCTATGGGGGTCATGTAGGGATCATAGCTGGCTCTTTAGGCAAAAGAGGAAATGCAAATCCTAGGTGTTTGAGCTAATTTTGTCAACCTTTGTTGTTTATCTGAGTTTCTGTCTTGACCCAGTTTTTCTGAATGGATTACCAAATCTACATTTCTTAAAAGCTGGCCTCCTCAATTTCTGCTTGGGGCAGTGAGATTGGGGCTGGTTTCTGCCTCCTTTAAGATTTTTTTCATTTCTCCTTTAGGGGAAATATTTTATCCTGCCTTTTTTAATATTTCCCAAAATATTTCATTCTTGATGGGGGGAGAGGGGGCTTCCCACAAAAGTATTAAAATTAAGTTTTATTTCCTGCAGTAACAAGAGGACTTCTGTATTTTTCTCTGAGAAAATTCTAAATTCATGGTGTAGTTGTTCTAAGCACAATTTCCATCTGACCTGGTAATAAATCTTGTTATGTTGATTTTAAAATCTCAACTGATGTCTGGAAATTATTGTCTACAACGTTATAAACACACTATAAATTGTATTTTGTAATCAATAAATTATTGCATACAAACTGTAATAATGTGAACTGATCTTTACAGTAAACTACTTTAAAAATACTACCATTCTGAATCAGAATGTTTGTAAATATGATTGGTTACATTGGTGTGACAAACGTTCCTTTGATAGGCACCTATAGATTGCACAAAGTGTGCATTTATTTTTAAAAATGAATACCAAATACTGTCATGAGTTCAGCACTTCCCATTTTTAAAGAATGGTTTATAAATTTATAAAATTTTCAAGTGATTGAAAATTCAAAACAATGCATGTTTTACAGCAGCTCTGGAAATATCTGTTTTTATCCAGAAAACATTACTAAAGATTTTATAAAAATAGTGCTAAAATAAAGAGTAGAAAAGGAATTTATTTCCCAGTTGAGAGGCTGTGAGCTCCAGCTATTCCATTCACAGCATTAAACAGGAGTTAGGAAGGACCTTGCACCTGGCATCATGGATAATATCTAACACTTTAAAATGTTACTTTAAAGTGTAAACGCTTTATGCAATCTTCAGATAATAAAAAAGGAAATGGTTTACAGATGAGAAGCCTTGTTCCATCTTGTTTCCTTTTCTTCCAATACAAAACAGGTTAACATCTGCTGAATAAAACTTCTCAGATTATAATCTGATCACCTCACACCTTGCAAATGTCTATCCAGAAACTGAGAATAGCAAGTGAGAGAGCAGAAATAGCAAAGAATGGGGGCCTCTGTGCCTCCCATATTATCCACAAGAACAACTGTATGGGCCACACTGTGCAGATTCATAGTCACTGTTGTTTGAATGAAGCAGGTCACGCAAGCCCGTCCACATTGACAAGTTTTTGACATATGAAGATCATCACAAAGGTGATAAGGAAGAATGTGGCAATCATATGGAATCCTACAAAAAAGAAAATGGCATTAATATTAAATACTTCCTCAAAACATTAGTAAAATGTGTTATGTGAAGAAGTTATTAGAATGAGAGACTAAAAAAACTTGGAAATATATTTGTTATAATAAATTTTTTCTAAACTCTATTTCTCAGACAGTTTGAACTGAAGTATAAAGATTTAATGTAGGATTATAAATTGAGGCACTTTTAGCCGAAGTAGTTTACTGATTACCTTGAACAAATAACTTTCTTAACCCTGTCTACCTCATAGGGTAATAATTATGGGAGACGCAAAAGAATGGAGTGCTATGTATGCTATTTTGATTGAAAATTGCGAAATCTAATACTATGCAACATTTCCATATTTTACTAATCTAGAAGTATTTCTAGCTAATAAAGACATATACATAGTTACTTTACTTAGAACTAATGAAAGCAAATAATGAGGTTGCCCTAAAAGAAGGGGCTGACCAAGAATAGCAAACAACTGAAATTACGATAACACAGGTAGTCCTTGACTTACAGCCATTCATTTAGTGAGCATTCAAAATAAGGCACTGAAAAAAGTGATTTGGGGCCATTTTTCACACTTATGACTCTTGCGGCATTCCCAAGGTCATGTAATCAAGATTCAGATGCTTGGCAACTGGTTCATAGTTATGATGGTTGTAGTGTCTCGGAGTCAGGTGAACACCCTTTGTGACCTTCTGACAATCAATGTCAATGGGGAAGTCAATTTCACTTAACAACCATGTTACTAACTTAACTGCAGTGATTTACTTAAGTGTGTCAAGAAAACCCACTTAACTATCTTCTTAGCAACATAAATTTTGGGCTCAATTGTGGTTGTAAACCAAGGACTACCTGTATATAAAATGATATGGAGCTACAACCTTGACAAAGCCTCCATTTGCAACATGGAAATGAACACAGGCCTATCTTGCCACTGCATGAGAGACAATTTGCATAATTTGAGCATTTTCAGTGAGGAACTACAATATGAGCACTTGTACTGTGCTCATTAACCATCTACAAATTATTTAGGAATATTGGTTTTACTGTTTGGTTATTGTGAATAAAATTTATTAAACAATATAGGAGGAATGGTGGCTCAGTGGCTTAATGATGTTGGAGAAATGGAGATGGTCTTTGGGCCAGCAGTTTTAAGCCCTATCACTGCATGGAAGATGAGCTCCCATCACTCATCTCAGCTTCTGCCCCTCCCCCCCAGCAGTTAGAAAACATGTTCTATGTGAGTAAACCACATTAGTGGGGAGAAAAGCTGGTGCTTTGTGCAGGCGGTCAGATTCCTGCCAGCTCTGAACCTACTACTAATCTGAATTAGCATTGTAGTCTCCTGGCTAGTGTAACAATATCATATGCTAATAAAGCAGTATGTTATAATCTACCTTTTCGATCAAATACATACGTATTTCCAATATTCTCAGACTATTATGTATGTACCAGAGCACTGATATAAGTCAAGATCTTGTTCTGCGACTCTATATGTAAAACAAATATTTGCCTCCCTCATGTGCAACTGAACCCACTCTATAGCCCTTGTAGCCCATAGCAAGCACCAAATAATTTACAAATGAATGAACACTTTGCCATTAAAAAAAAACCCCATCACCCTTCTCATGATTCCTCTTGCTAATTAAAATATTAAATTAGGAAATTGGGAAAATGATTTTTTAAAAAGAATTTAAACTGGAGCCTTCCCCTTTTACCTGTAATTGATGGTTGCCCTTGCAGAATATTCTAATAAAGTCAGTGGTATTTTTAAGTGTATATCAGGAACAAGTGGTTTTGGCTGCTCAAAAGGATTGCCAAATAAATCCAGGCTCTCAAGTGAGAGTTTAGCAAATTCACTGGGCAAAAATGGAAGCCTGTTACGAGCCACAGATAAGAAGCGGAGATGCGACAGTTGACCAATCTTGAATGGCAATCTAATCAGATGATTATCATCTAACTTCAAATGTATGAGTTTCTGCAAGTAGCAAAACTGTGCAGGCAGCGCTTTGATTTTATTCTGGCTGAGATCCAGAGATTGTAGTGATTTTTTGAGAGTGGAGTTACACAGAGCCACATTGAATGACTCCAAGTGATTGTCCTGTAGATTGAGTTCCTGAAGGCAAACAAGGTCCCCAATAGTTGCTGGGAGCTTTTTAATACTATTGTGGCTCAAGTCCAGTTTCCTAAGGCTTCTCAGGCAAAGCATACGCATATCTATACGAGCTAATTTGCAATAGGAGGCTTGGAGATACTCCAGAGAGTATGGGAAATTCCGAGTTAAAGGATAATCTTTCTTTGATGTTATGGTCATCTTGGTTTTTGGTTTTTCAACTTCAGAGGCCTTTGGTGACACCAGCTTAGAAAGTGGTAAAGTTTCCTCTTTGGTGCCTTGATGAGCCAATTTCACTGCATAAAGGAAAGTCCTCAGCTCACTGACATTTGCCTGCAAAGAAAATGGTGCACAAAGATAAACAACATGTATAATTTACTTAGGTTTGGGTTTCTTTGGGAGGAGAAGTAAATAATTTTCTAAATTATGAAATAAATGCACTGAGGCAGCAAAAAGTTACAGCCTTTAATCTGGTCAACTGTAATTTCTTAAATTTGTAATGTCAGAGAATTCATTAGTGAAGTTTTTTTCTTGCTGCCTCCAAACTACTGTATATAAACTTCAGTTGTGATTATTCTACTTTAAAATGTTTGAACATCCCTCCTCATTCTCCACCCGCCCCTCCAATTCAAATGGAACTGCCAAGATACCTCCCTTTTTTTCTTTAATTTTAAAGGCAAAAATTATGTGACTTAGTCTACTTGCCTCTAGAACTGATTTCATACCTTGCTAAGACAAATATCCACAGCTGGTTCTTTTAGCCGTACGGTGGCTTTTCCTTCATCCATGAACTTGGTAAAAAGCTGATCTATGTTTTCTTTCAACTGTTTTTAAAGAAACAAATTGTAGAACCATGAACAACCAATCTATGCTGAATTTTAAGATTGTGTCTTCATAGGACCAGATGTTGAGACCAAGAAAAGAGAACAGTTTCACGGTCCTCTTCATTATTCAAATGATTTTTCAACTGCATAGCCAAATAAATCGCCAGTCTAATTCAGCAAGACTAAAGAAAAGAATGCAATATCAGTGGGAATCTGATACAATGCAGACTCCCCATCTTAAATATTTTTAAATGTGCAAAATCCTATAATATCAAATATTAAAGATGTTAGTAAACTTATATCTTATTTGTATCTAACCTAGCGTTTTCAAACTGTGTTTGGCAGAACCCTAGATTTCAGAAAAGCAGCTTGATGGTTCTGTGAATGATTAAGGGCAAAAATATACCGTATATTCCGGCGTATAAGACGACTGGGCATATAAGACGACCCCCAACTTTTCCAGTTAAAATAAAGAGT
>JANHFM010008077.1:0-12452 GCA_032468115.1 Grayia smithii
AAATTTCCATTCCCACCCCACTCCAGAGGAAGGATATTGCAAAATCTCCATTCCCACCCCACTCTGGGGCCAGCCAGCGGTGATATTTCCCAGTTCTCCGAACTGCTCAAAATTTCCACTACCGGCAACCAGTTGAATTTATCATGATGCAGAAGAAATGGTGGTTACACCCGGCCCTTGAAATTATGGCTGTTGCAGCCATGAGGTCAAAATTCAGGCGCTTGACAGCCCACCAGTGATTACAACTGTAGGATATACTTCACTTCCTACCCACCTGCCTATCTCCCTTCATCTTATTATCTGGAATTTTGAGCTTCATTATTGAGCTTTTTAATAAAGGTGATATTAATATTTTAAGATGACATCCATGTCTCCTTTTGAAGTTCATGAAATCATGTTTTCTTTTTAGCCAAAGCCATTTTTTAAATTATGGTATACAAGAACTCGGCCTTTCAGTAGCTAAACAATAGCATCAATATTTTAGAGGTCCTTTAATACACTTGCAAGTATTAAGAAAGATACAAACTTGCCTGGAAAAGGAGGTGATGCAATCCATGAATTTGCCACTTGTGGAATTGTGGATGAATTCTTTTGCATTGTTTAATTCTCATTGTTTAATTAATGTCTCTGTTCGATTCATTGCTTTCTGATTCATCACATACAGTATATAAAATGTATGCATCATTTTGTTTCTAAAGCCTGTATAAAGACTTGATTCCCTCTCCCCCTTAATAAACACTTTCTGCTTTTCCTGAAGTATTTGTGATTCATGCTAAAAGAGAGGTAAAGCAGTCACTTTGAAAATAGTCTCTCTCAAATTCAGAGATCACATTTTTATCAGATCTATGCCAAACTTGGCTGCCTGGGTTTTAATACATACATACATACATACATACATACATACATACATACACATACATACATGCATGCATGCATACATATATACATATGCATGCACATGCACATGTGCACACACACACATTAATTATTGTTAGTAGCATAACATTATAGATTACCGGAATAAATATTGCTGTTTTTATAGTGTGCATGTTTATCTATGTTTCTACTTCCCATAGAAACCGGGCTCTTTTTAACAAACCTACTAGAAAATACATACATTAGGATAGCTACTCCCCTTTTTTAAAAAGTAGAAACCTGACGGGGTCAAAGGAGTGACTTTTCCTGTTTATTAGGTATTTTCTTTCTTTTGAAAGGAATATGTTACATTTCTTTGAAAAAAACTTCAAACTTTAACATTACCTCCAATATATACTGAAATCTAGAAAAGGAAAGAAGCAGGAAAAATACATGGTATAATTGTGTTGTATTTAGAGAGAACAGTTTAATTTAATTTAATTCAGTGGAAGAATATAGATTATTGTATGTTACCAGTACAATAAGATTTGCTGTCTTTTCATGCATATTAAGGAATTCAAAATTTTTTACTACCGGTTCTGAGGGCATGGCTTGGTGGGCATGGCAGGAGAAGGATACTGTAAAATCTCCATTCCTTCCTCACTTCAGGGGAAGGTTACTTCCCATTTCCTCCTGATCAGCTGAGACTCGAGAGGCAAAAAATAGATGGGGGAGGGGCCAGTCAGAGGTGCTATTTACCGGTTCTCCAGAACTGGTCAGAACCTGCTGAATACCACCTCTGAATGAGCTGGATGTGAATGATTGGTTTGTACAAGCTCAAGTAAAAACAAGAAATTTTATACCTGAAATACAAACAGAATATATTGCTCTGCTTTTTTAATAAGGTTTGGTGTTTGTGTCCATTCACTTAAATTCAAGTACACAAAATGCTGAATTTTCTATTTGTAACACACAAGGAATTTATGTAACATTTATGCAATCTTTTCTCTATACAGAAAAATCAAGAAAAGGAGACAATTATTGATATCTGCCTTTATCCCTCCCTATCTCTCACCCTGTCAATTCTGTTGAGATGCTTAGCATGCTGAAAATGTCATCAACAGGAAGATGGGGACATTAGAAAAAATTAGTGGTTGTAGTTGATGCAGTGATGTCTCATTGTGTAAGTGTAACCCTGGGGCTGTGGTAAAGTAAGGAAATGAGTAAAGCTAGTGCAAATTGGTGGGCTTTGCCATCATAAGCAAGGACATAACTTGGGTGCTAAGTGTGGATGTGTAAAAGAGAAATTGGAAATAAAGATAAGTAGGGGAATAAAGCAATTTTATTATAGGATGGGATAATGAATTTCTTTGTAGACAAAATGGAAATTGCCGCCCAGAGTCCTTTGGGAGTTGGGCGGCATATAAGTTTAATTAATAAACAATAATAAGTTTAATTAATAAATTGGGATTGGTTTAGGAAGTTTCCCTGGAGAGGTAAAAGGAAGGAACAAAATTTAAAAACTTGGAAAAGACATAAAAGTTGTGGATGCAAGACCACACAGACCCAAGGACAAATGCATGAAATGTAGTGGCAATGCAGAAGACCATTGTTATTTTGAGTTTAGTGACATATTTTGATTTTTCCTTCATATTAAGAAAAGTTTAGAAATTCAGAACTCATTCTGAGCTCATCTGCTTGTTTTTCACCCTTAATAATAAAGGATTTAATCAACAAATAATAAAATAAAAAAAATAAAAATAAAAAACAAAATAAAATAAAATATTAATAAATAAGGAGGGGAATCTTCATGAAGCTTCAAAGCCTTTCTTGCTGTGATTCTCCATTCCTATCCCAGAGTCATGTGCTATCTGGTTAGGTCTTGCCCTTTCCTATATATAACAGGGCCATGAAATGCCACATTGTGATAAAGATCTTGGTGGTTATGGTTGTTTGGTGGGACCTTCTGCAGAGCAACTAGCATTGGGTACTGTGGAAACTGGCCGCCCTTGGGGAATTGCCTGCTGTGGTTCTGTCAGCATGTAAGAGATTTGGATAACATCTTGCTTGGTGTATATACTTTTTATGTTACGCTTTTCAGTCTGTTTGCTTCAGCTAATAATAAAGCTTAAGAATCCCTTCGTTTATTAGAGTGTTCATTGTGCCAGGATCCAAAAGCACCAATTGCCTTGGCACCTGATTATTATCCTGACACTTGGCAAAGCATGAAACAACAGGTTTGTCCCAGGAAGATCAAGCATGGAGGAAATGACTGGGAAAAAAGAAATGGGTGGCTTAATAAAACAATCTGAGAAGATTAAAAAGGAGATGGGGATTAAAGCGTTACAGGAAGATGATTCAAAAGTAAAAGAGAAAGGAAGCAAAGCATTAATGTCAGAGAAAGGATGCTTACAAGTCAGGCTATTTGTTATTAGAACAATAAACATTTAATAGCATGCAGATGATACTCAACTTTGTATCTCCAGCACTTTTAATCCAAGTGATGCTGTCACTTCCCTCTTGTGGTGCCTGGAGGCTGTGGGGGGTTGTATGAGGCAACAACAGGTGTCACCTAAATCCAAATGGATTTGGATGCCTGGAGCTTTGAAATCCGGGACGCTAACATCTTAAGTTCTGGGTGAGGTGGCATTAGCTCTGACAGAACTGGTAGGCAATTTGGCGGTTCTCCTGGATTTGTGATTCTTGATTAAAGAGCAGGTGGCAGTTGTGGCTTTGAGAACCTTTGCACAATTCTGTTGTGTGCCAGTTGTGCCCTTTCCTGGTGTCCTTATGCTCCATCACTCAAACCCTTTCATGCTTGTGCTATACACATACACATCTTGGAGAGCATTAGGAAGCTACAACTGCTGCAATGGTGTGGGAAGTTTTGGGCCCCCCAAAAGTGGCCCATGTTACATCACTATTCCGTGAGCTGCACTAGCTGCCTGTTTGCTTCTGGGTGCAATTCAAGGTGCTGGTTATCACCTTTAAAACCTGCATGACATTGATCCAGGATATCTGATGAACTGTCTCATCCCAATGGGACTGGCCTCCCTACTTATGCTGGTAGAAGAGCCCTACTATGGATCCCATCAGCTAAGAAATTTCAGCTGCTGAGATCCAGGAGAAGAGCCTTTTCTCCTGTGGAGCCTGCCCTTTGGAACATCTTGCTTCCCCAAGTGAGATCCGCTCTCATCTTTCTGACCTTCCCTAAGGGCATGAAGATCAGGCTCTGCCAGTTGGTTTGGGGTCCCTATGAATGTATATCTTGCTGAAGGTGGTTGACTGATTAAGACCCCACCAGGCACAACCTGCTCCCTTCCTCTCTATCTTTTTAATTATAATATTTATTTCTATTAGGAATATTTATTCTTCATGGTTTTACTGGCTTTTATTGTTGTAAGCTGCCCAGAGTCACTTCAAAGTGAGATGAACAGCAAGCAAACAATAATAAACAAACAAACAAACAAATAGATAATGAAGTTCTCTATATAAATATCTTACAAGCAATATTCTGATATTATATACTATATATCTATATTTAAAATTTAAATAAGAATATGTGTGTGGGAGTACTTATATATATACTTATATGACTTTAGAAGTGAACAAATATAACATTCTTTGTTGGACATTCAAAGAATCTTTTTATGAATATCAGAATAGCCATACAATTCTGTACTAGAATAGCAGGTTTAGTTTTATTTGTTAAGGGAATACCAGGATAATGTTTTATAGAAAGAATGTATTTCACTGGGAGAGATAAAGTTTGAATTTGCTCTGCTTTCAGTGCTAGTTAGGAGTCTTTTTACATAGTGCGATCCAGTGGTGGAATTCAAATTTTTTTACTACCAGTTCTGTGAGTGTGACTTGGTGGGCGTGGCATGGCTTGGTGGGTGTGACTTGGTGGGTGTGGCAGGGGAAGGATACTGTGAAATCTCCATTCCCACCCTACTCCAGGGGAAGGTTACTGCAAAATCCCCATTTCCTCTTGATCAGTTGGGACTCAGGAGGCAGAGAATAGTTGGGGGTGGGGCCAGTCAGTGGTGGCATTTACCAGTTCTCCGAACTACTCAGTCAGGGACTGCAGGGAGTGCTATCATTAAATAGGATTTTCATTTAACCTTGTGCTTTACAACTGCCTCACTTAGCAATGAAAATTCTGGTCCCATTTACCATAATTAACAGAGGATTACCTGTAAGTGCAATTAATATTAGGTCTGTTCAAAAAAACCACTGTTTATCTTTGTGTGGCCCTTTATGATGCTATTCATCTAGTCCCAGCATGCTGCTCATCTTGTTGACATGTTTTGCATTGTTTGAGAGCTTCTTCTGCCCTTCCATTAGCCAGAAATGATATGAGCAGCAATTCTGGTAATTGAAAATTCTGCAGAGCCCCTGAAGTGCTACAAAATAGAGGAGTTCCTTTGCTCTTTTGAAGAAAAAAAAACCCTGTATGGGTAGTCCTCAGCTTACGACATCAATAGAGTCCAAAATTTATGTTGTTAAGTGGAACATTTGTTAAATGAGTTTTGCTCCATTTTACAACTTTTCTTGCCTGGTTGTTAAGTGAATCGCTGAAGTTCTTAAGTTACTAACATGATTGTTAAGTGAATCTGGCTTCCCCATTGACTTTGCTTGTCAAAAGGTTGCAAAAGGTGATCAAGTGACCCCGGGACATTGCAACCGTCATAAATATGAGTCAGTTGCCAAGGGTCTGAATTTTGATCACATGACCATGGGAATGCTATAATGGTTGTAAGTGTGAAAAACAATCATAAGACACTTTTTTCAATGCCGTTATAATTTCAGTCACTAAATGAACTGTTGTAAGTCAAGGACTACCTGTATTTATTTGTAAATCAGCTTCAAAGGATTATTCACTCTGAAGTTCACTCAACCCTGGTATCTCGAACTGCTCCTCATATATTTATTAATTTTCTCCTTTTGTTACATTAAAGATTACAATTCAGTGACATTTTGGAAAGGTTACAGGGAGCATTGGGGACCAGGATCTGACGGTCCTGGTTAAAATCCTAAGAGAGTTTGTAAGTATGATGTAGTTCCTTAGTCTCAAAACTGGATCCACATGTTTGAACTTCAAATCTTTGGGAAATATCTCCTTTTATTTATATTTTGTATTTATACAAAATAGCAGTTTTGCTCTATTATATGTTATTTTGGATGTTTGTTGTTGTTAATACAGACTTAACATTACGTACCCTATTTCCTTCTGTTTTCTGCCATTGATATCTTACTGCACTTAGGTATTTTACTAATGTAAAGATTAGGGGAATAGCATGCTTTACATTGTCTGATTTAGAACTGGCAAACATGTGATTAATATCCTATGAATTGAGAATCTACATTCAGTCTGAAAAGCTACTGTGATGCCATATGTTGCTTGTATAATGATTTGAATCATTTCATGAATCTCAAAATAAGTACAGAATTGCATGGTGAGTGCATTTAAGAAAGAAGAGTCTTCATCTACTTCTATATGGTATTTTCTCTTGCTCCAAAGTACACAAGATTAAAGGCTATCAGAAAATGAGGATGTTGGAAAAGCATCAAGAACCAATATTTGCTTTTAAAAAATTCTGTTTCAAAAGATATACCACTTCTATTCCTTAAGTGTTTCTGAAAGCTACTTTTCCTTATGTATAAAATACAAATCTCTGTTTACAAAATAAATCCTGAGTATATTTCTACCCAAACCTGATTTTTTTTTTTACCAAACTTTATTTAGAAGAAACAGTATTTAATATCTTAAGAAATATTCCATATGGAGAAACTATTGAACTCTTCTTAGCTCAATCTTTGGAAATTAATTCTGCTGTAGTTTTATTATCTGTATTTCACAAAAGGTATGATTGAAACATGAGAAAATGACTGCACAAATTTGATCTAGTATTCTTCAACCTTTTCTCATAGAAGGGCTAATCAAGAAAATGCTGCATTGAGGGCTTTTTATCTGAAGGCATCTGACTATTTGTCCTTTCCAGAAGGAAGGGACAACTGAGAGTGGCCAAGTTGAATGGCACAGCTAGAAGATATAGTCTCTGCCCTGTAGCTGCTTTTCTTCCACTTTCTGTATCTGTTTGTCTCTCTGCCTTTGCATGATTAGTTAATAGAACCAGCTGATATTGCTGGAAGACCCAAAAGACCAGGTCAGGAACAGATCATTATGGAGAAAATCTATCAG
This sequence comes from Grayia smithii, assembly GCA_032468115.1. NCBI lineage: Eukaryota > Metazoa > Chordata > Lepidosauria > Squamata > Grayiidae > Grayia > Grayia smithii. The sequence goes on from JANHFM010008077.1 coordinate 7,061, forward strand.
ATCACTAAAAGATAACCTAATCAATAAAACTTGCTGGAAAACATTGCATACCCTTTAATTACCTGCATACCTTGCATGTCAGGATTGGGAATGTCTCATATGGCTTGTGTGTAAGGGTTTATGTGTCTTTTGCTGATTTCCATCTCTATTGTTGCCATTTTAGTTGCACATTGAGTAAAACCTATTATCTCATTTGTCTTATTCTGTACATTTTATGGAAGCAGTAAAGGGCTACCTCTATTTTGTGGGTTAGATTGACATAGCAAAGTACATGAAACAGGATATCAACCCAATTTCAAAGCTCAAAGGAAGCTTTATATCCCTTCCTCTACCCCTTTGTCCGAAGTATGGCAGGCTTCAGTTCCTCAAAGGGGACCGCTATTGAATCTGCAAACTTCATTTTTGAATAAAAATGCATGGGAGTATGTCTTGATTTTTCCATTGTGGTCAATGGGAATGACTTGCCTGGCTTTAGAAAGTTCTTTACCTCAGAACTTTGTGATGAAGAAAATCAATCCATAATAACAAGAAAAAGGCTCCACTATATACACACACATATCTAACCAAATGGGTTGAATTTTAACAAAAGCATTTTGTTAATAGTGCTCTCTAAGTGCATGGAAAGTTATACATATCATAGCAAAGAAAGAAGCAAATATTGCCTATACCAGATGAGAGCATTACAAGCAATTTAAATTAGAAATAACCTAATTAGTCATCAGTGCTCACAATAAATGACCAAGCCCTGCCAGCGTAGAAAAAAAGGCCATGTTTTACAAAACTATTACATTGGCAAAAAAGAGAAAAGAAGGGAAGGGAAGGGAAGGGAAAGGAAAGGAAAGGAAAGGAAAGGAAAAGAAGGGAGGAGAGGAGAGGAGAGGAGAAGAGAAGAGAAGAGAAGAGAAGAGAAGAGAAGAGAGAAGAGAAGAGAAAAGAAAAGAAAAGAAAAGAAAAGAAAAATATCTGTACCTTGATCTGGAGAGCAGATGATTGCATTTGCATTCCCAGACTTGGAAAATAACAGTTCTATAATTTGATAGTGCAGAACGTCAGGCTAGGCAGAGATTGATGGAGATTATCCAGTGATTTTATTGGCACCCTTTCAAGCATAATTCTCCTTATAGATTTCTGAAGTCCCAATGTTCAAAAGGCCATGAAAATCACAGGTTGGATAATATACGCTAGGCCTTTGGCGTCATCATCAAGGAGAAGAAAAAAGCTGGAGGAATTAAGCAAATTGCTGCTTGACTAAAGTAGCACACGGTGATGGTCAGGTTTCTTTCTTCAACATATTTTTGGCAGTTCATTTCAAGGAAGAGAGAAGTTATTTTTCTGTATGGAGAGAATGGCACAGAAGTATTGAAATTCAACACTGCAGAACTATAATGAGGCAAACTGATGCCTCTGGCAGTGAGATTACAGGAAAAAACACTGGGCTTGATGAGCACACTACCTTTCTAAGTATAATCTGCCTCTTGGAAGAAGACATGCACTGTTACTTATAGAAAGATTGATAGGCACCTTCTGGAAAGGATTCAAGACTGGAGGATTATCCTGGAGGATGTTTGGTGGCTGAATTTAATTTTGTTGATGATGGTTGATAATGATTTTAAGCTTTCATTATATGATTATTATAATTAGTGATTTACAGTTAATATTATTGGTCAGTAGATGTCTTCATGCTATTGATATAGATCTCTTGCGGATATCTTTTACCAGGGACATTTTTCTGTTATATAATCACAATTTTAATTTCACTTAGAAACAATTCTGTGTGAACAGGGTTGGGAGCACACACACACACACACACATGGAATAAGTACATTTACAAAGATTGAATGGACTGTAGACAAACTGAGAGATTTTGAAGATATCTTATAAAATTTGTGGAACTCAACCAATTTGGGGGCCCAGAGGAGCACATATATCTAAAAACATTCAAGATGTTCCTTGATGTTAGAATCTGAATGGAATAATACAATGGGTGCTTTTCAATTGAAAGCACATGAAATAAAAAGTTTGATCTAGTACTGATCAGCAAACTGCAAACAATGTCCCACTACAGGAAAACCTACCGGTCATTGAATGGCGAAGGAAGAAGTAGGTCAGATGAAGGTAGAGCAGAAGTATGCACCAATCTCCTTTTTACTACATATCTCAATGAGCTGCCTGCAGCAGATGTGCCAGTAAGAATTCTCAAATGTAATGAATACATTTGTGTTTCGTAATGTAATTGCTTAATATTTAATAAAGCTATGTCCCATTTTTACTATCTCATTCCCCTCTTGCTTTTTAGGATGTATCTTCCTTGACATCCAAACAACTTTTCCAATATTTCATTTAGAAAGCAACACAAATTCATTCTACATAGTAAAAACTTTTGGGGATATAAAAGAAGTTGAAAAAATTCCAAATCAATTACAATAAAAGAAGTATTTTTTTTAGTTAAACATAGCTAAACAAGCTATCAGTAAATGCATACAAAATAAGGTCACTTGGGTATAATTTGCAGGGAACTTATGCTTAAAGATCAAAACCCTGCAAATATCTTTTTCAAATCATGAGGCAAATGCACCACCCATGTACCAAATTAGACATGACTGAAAGGCTTGTTATAGAACAATTACATTCCATGATTAGAAATAATTATATTATCAGAATTTAAATCTGCTTCTGGAAAGGATATTTACTCACATGATTTATAGCATAGGAAAAACAAAAGACAGCTTGATTGAAGAAAAACCTCCCGCCGACATCTCTTCAGAAAGATGATCTTGTTGGAGTCTGGCCAGAGAAATTAGAAACAGTGATAAACAATAGGTAGCTAATATTCCAAATCCTTTTCTGCAATCTCATCTAAAATCTTGGTGGTCTTTCTGTGGAAGTGTTTTTACCATGTGCCAGAATACATGCTGAGTATATTCCCATAAATGCCTTTGTCAATTGTTTTTCTACATAAGCAGGCAGCTGTTTGGGAGTTGAGAAAGGTCTCCAGCTTCAGCTATCATGCCTTTCTGATCAACCACCTGCTGCCTTTCTAATTCTCCAGGTCGAAACCAAAGGGAAAGCTGGTAGCAATTTTTCACTTCGTAAATATTTTATACTGATAAAACCATTGCATATAGATATTTCTCCAAACATGTCTTTTTGAACTCTATGCAGTTTATCACCATAGAAGTGAGTCTAGGGCTCAGCCAAAATGTACAGCACAGCTTTCATTCATTTAGCTGTGTGAATGTATGCTCCAGAGGAGTTTTCAGAAACAGATCTGTTCTCCTGGGATCACCACTGCCACCCTTCTAGCAAGTGATCTGTGGAGTCTATGTCTTCTAGAGAAAGAAACGAGATCCTGGTATTTCTAAATTAGTTTCACCACTTCCTTTGGTAAATGATGCCCCCACTTATACCTGAGTGGAGATATGGAATGATCCTTTTTTAAAAAAAATTTATCATGATGAAATATTGTTTGGGATTTGGAAGGACAAGAGAGCTCTGGAGTAAGTAGAATTTTCTATAAGAGGAGACTTGTCAGTATTTGCAATTGATGAAAATGTGTTTCTTCTTCTTGATCAATATGTACAATTAGTATAACTGTGACTCCTAGAATGGGAGAATGGTTTTCTGAACAGAATAGCAGTGATATAGGAAGAAGCTATAGGGCAGATTTTCACTATAGTGATAACAGCAAAGGTATCTTTGAAGTTAGATCAGCACTCTAGTCCAGGGGTGGGTTCAACTTACCTTTACTACCGGTTCTCTTCATGCACGTGCTTTGCTCATTCGCTGGCCATCACAGGTCATATCTCAAATCTCTTCAGAATATGTCAGGTGTGAAAGACCAGGACTGTATGTGAATTTTCAGTTAAACAAATTTATTGCTCAGGCCTCTGCCCATGAATATTCTCAACTAACAGCACCTGCTAACGGAATACATGGTAGGTTAGATTTCATACATTTGTAGCTATGTAGGTATTCTAGGCTGATCCATCTTTTGACCGGCCCCCAGCTCTGCTTCTCCTACAGAATGCCCTGAATTTCAATTGTCTTCCCACCACCACAAAAAAGAATATTTGAGAGCCATGTTTGTGTACTAGCTAAAGGTTCCAGGCTAGAAACCAGGAATTTTAGTCCTGTCTTTTAAGCATAAAGTAGGAGAAAAAACTCAATCCTAAAAAAAAAAATCAACTTTGACTGTCCTTTGAAAGGACAGATAATGAAACTAAAGCTCAAATACTTTGGCCACCAAATGAGAAGAGAGGACTCATTAGAAAAGACCTTGATGTTTGGAAAGATTGAAGAGAAAAGAAGAAGGGGATGGCAGAGGATGAGATGATTAGATAGTGTCATCAATGCAATGGGGATGTGTTTGGGCAGACTCAGGAAAATAATGGACGACAAGGGGGCTCTGCATGCTATAGTCCATGGGGTCATGAAGAATTGGACATGACTTAATGACTGAACAACAACAACAAAAGGAAGAAAAGCAAGATGACTTTGGGTCAGTTACTCTTTCTCTCTTAATCCTAGGAAGAAGGCAATGACAAACCATTTCCAACAATCTCAATAAGAAAATTTGTCCAGGCAGTTCCTGGAGTCAAAACTTGCTCAACAGCATTAAAAGAAGAAGAATAATGTTGTCCCTCTGAGGACAAAGATGAGCAAGCAGAGACCATAAGTTCTTTGAGAAGCAATAATAACTTACTAGAAGATCTTCAGTCGATATCATAAAATAGCAAAGGCAATCTCATCTGGATACTAAGGGCAATTTTTCATTGAACCCTTAAAATCATTGCAAGTGAATTTGGCAAGAGTAAGCCTTCTTGGATTACTTTTATTTCAAATTGATTTAACATGGCAATTCCTTAGTAATGTTGTATATATACACAATATATCTTGACTTTAGCGAAACATTTGATAAAGCACTCCATAATTTGCTGAGTAGCAAGCTAGTTAAGAATGGGCTGGATGGCATATCTATTAAGTGGATTAGATTGGATGGAAAAATCATACTTAAAATGTGGTTCTCCATTTATGCTGTCCCTTTTTCATTTTGTCGATACAATTTCTTCCTTCCTCCATTCGTCATGTAAATTGTTACCTTGCTGTTCATAGTATGAAAGCCTTCTTTTCTTGTCTTCATCTTGCCTTTAAACCAACATCCCCTTTTTAAAAACTCCATACCACTTATCACTGTTCATGTTAGCTTCCTCCATGTTTATGTTCTACACCATTTTCTACAAGTTGTCCATAAACATACAGCCTTTGTGTAAGTCCTCGACTTACAACAGTTCACTTAGTGACCATTCAAAGTTACTGTGTTTCCCCGAAAATAAGACCCTGTCTTATATTTTTTTGAACCCTGAAATAAGTGCTTGGCCTTATTGCCATGCAC
>JANHFM010008077.1:12552-26241 GCA_032468115.1 Grayia smithii
AGGTGGTATTTACCGGTTCTCCAAACTACTCAAAATTTCCACTACTGGTTCTCCAGAACTGGTCAGAACCTGCTGAATACCACCTCTGGTTTTATCCCACAACAACAGCACTTGCCTAAGGAGTCCAACTCATTAAATGAACGGGCTTACCTTTTTGTGCATCACAGAAACCCACAAAATGATTCAGGTATAGAGTGAATCCTTAAGTTTAGGTTGTCCGCTTTATGTAAGTTTGAAAATATTGTTTCCTATGGGTCATTTCCAAGTCTAAGTTAGAGGCCACCATCTAGGACCATTAATCTTTTTTTCAAAATTGCCTCTTTAAAAACTCATTACACTCCATGCAATTTGTGAGAAGCAATTTCTCTTTCAGCTAATTTCAATCAATAACATGTCCTTTTTATAAGAAACACCCCCTTACCCCCCCCCACCTCTGTCCTGTACTTTGGAATGGACAATTGCCAGCCTGGTAGTCAAGAAATCATCATTAAATTTCATTGGCAATTTGGGCTCTCGTCCAGCAGAAAAGGAATGCCGTGGGACATTTTGTTCAAATCTGAAATGATGCACAGATAGACTTCTCAGGAGGATTCAAGCAGAAACACTTGCCCAGAACCAGTTTGGATGATTGTGAGCAAGATGAACAGGACCAAGGGCTTGTTCACAGCACGGAATGTAAAGATTCAGTATGGTCTTACTTGCTTCAGTTTTGCAAGTATCACTGCTCTCTTCAATCCTCATCCTATGGCAGGGCAGATGGAGAGGTAAAAACTCTGATGGATCACTTGGAACAACTGTGAACCTCTGTCAATGGTTCTATTGGGTAGAAGCTCTTGATCATTTGAGGCATCAGAAATCCTTGCTTTCTTCTGCTTTGCCCAGGATTCTGGAAGGACAAAAGCCTTTGGGCAGCATTGTCCAAGATAGCAACAGCAATAGCACCTAGACTTATATACCACTTCACAATGCTTTACAGCCCTTTCTAAGCGATTTACAGAGTCAGCCTATTGCCCCCAATAATCTAGGTCCTCATTTTATCGCCCTCGGAAGGATGGAAGGCTGAGTCAACCTTGAGCTGGTAAGAATCAAACTGCCGAACTGCTGGCAGCCAGCAGTCAGCTGAAGTAGCCTGCAGTACTGTATTCTAACCACTGTGCCATCATGACTCAAGATACTTGGTTGCTTGCAAATGATAGACTCAGCAGAAAAATGTCATATTCTTAGTTATAGCAGTTTAATTTTTTTCCATTTAAAAAAAAAATATTGAAATTAAGCCCATTAAATAGGAATGTGAGGGGAAACCCATCATTCTAAATTCCAGGGGAATTATACTTCATCTGATTATATCTCATTTCTTCATTTCAAAAATGGAGGAGAGCCATATTGTATATGAAGGATTTAAGGCAATTACCCTCATTGCTTGCCTTTAAAAAACAAACAAAAAGGCTCTTGTATAGTATTTTTCTTTTTTTCAAACTTGGCAACTTTAAAATGTCTGCATTTTAACTACCAGAATTCAAAGTCAACACGTCTTAAAGTTGCCAAGTTTGAAAAGTGTTGCACTAGTGCATTAAACATGTGATTTTATTAAATGGTCCTTTAACGGGCATCGCGATAACAAGCTTCAGAAATCTCTGTTCGAACAGAACCCACATGTGACTGGCTGTAACCTCATTCTTTCTCTCTCTAGCTCTGAAATGCAAATTTCTAAGCAAATCCCAATCTCCTCACTTGTCCTTTGAATTTCCCAGGAAAAGAACAGAGTGGCTCTGGGGAAAGATGATTTAATTAAACTTAGCTTATGCTAAGATTGTGGGGTATGGCTTTTCTTGAATTCAGGATGAAAAATCCAATGCCTGCAATTTCTAGATCTACTCAGTCAGTCCTTTATTACAACCAACAACCATTTACAAAAGCATAAACATATCAGTTTAACAAAATATTAAAAGTATTTAATAAAAATGAAAGACTCTAAAGGTAATAGGTAATTCAGATTGAATGCTGTTATTTTATTTTGGGTCTTCAAAGATATTTTCCGTGTGCCTCAGTCTCCCTTCTTGATAGACAGAATTTCCATTGACTTTTAGATAGGCCTACTCATTGTTCCTTAGTCCTTACTTGCTCTTGAGGTGTAACCCTTTTGTTTTAAAACTAATACCATCTGTGTTTCTCTTTACTTTTCTTCTCTTTGTCTATCATTCTGACTGCTGTTTATCCAAGAGATTCCTAATATGAGGTTACTTCCTTCTGCCTCCCCCCCACCAAATAGAGTACAAGATCTTTTGAGTGTTTTCACAGTCACATGTAGCTAGCAAGGTGCTAGACTTCGCTTAACTTGGTAATACCATTTCCTATAAATAAATCCCCTTTATGCTGGAGTAATAAACCTGCTTTGCTAATCATTGCTCATATCAGAATCCTGCTTTCAGGAATGCTCATACACACAAAAAAGGTCAAGACAAACAATTTTAACAGCAATCATGGAAAATTCAATAGCTAAACATCTGCTGCCTTTTCATTATATCCCTAAATCTACTGCATTGAGTGGCTGCTTGACTCTGGAAGCTTGCCAAGACTCAGTGTTATGAATATTTGTGCACCAACAGAAATGAAAAAGTGCAAGGGCTGTAAATTTGCCATTGTCATATATTGTTAAGTAGTACACATTCAGGAATTGATCTGAGACCGAGTGATTTAGGCCTTCAGGTTTTGTCACAGGAATGAGTAACTTGTGGACTGTTCATCATCATCCCCATCCCATTTTGTGGTCCTTGGTATCCACCTTGTGGCCCTCAGAATACTACCAAACTGCATTGCTAAAATTTGGTACCCAAAACCAAGATTTTTGATGTTGCTGGTTTTTTTTTTTCCTCTGGGGAGTGAGACAAGCCTCATTCCAAGACTGAAAATGTTGGTTTTGCTCATTAAGTGATATCTACACATCACTATCCTTGCTTCTTGGCCTCCAAAAAGGCAGAACTTTTAAACAATAATAATAAAAAGTTTTCTTCCAGCTGCAAAAACCTGATATAAACTTTGGTTACTTCAGGAGAAGCTTATTCTTGGCTCAAGCTCTTTCCCTGTACAACTCAAAGCAGGGTTACAAACATTTTTCAAAAGTGTTAATGCAGATCTTCCTCCTAGATCTCCTCCATTGCTGATACTGAATGTTTGCAGAACTGTCAGAAAGTCAGGAAATGTGCTTTGAGTAGCTCTAAGGCTCTCGTGCTAGATTGACAGATCTAGCAAATTTTAGTGATGATTTTCTGCCTTCCTCTTTACTTCCACAATACAAATATTTGTTGCTCCATATTTTATTATTATTTCTTAATTTCTGCAATGGGATTCCTTGTTTGCGGGATGCCACTACAATGTGCCCCAATGGCCTTCATGAAGTTTATTTGCTCCCAGGGGAGTATAATTGGATGTACATGTGCAGAAACTATCTTTTGCTTGGTGCTATGATGCCAAATCCTCAGGCTCTTAAGAATAAATCATAAATAGTCTGCTTTACTCATTGTTATTATACCATAATGTCTGTTTCATTAGGCTTCCTTTGATTTTATGCATGCTTCTTTTGTTTAGTTTACACTTATATTTTAATAGTTTTATTCTTACTGCAGCCTGTCCAAATTACTGAAGTATTGCAGTTAAACTACTAAATTTCTATTACTAAGATAAAACAAAAAAAAATAAACATGCTGAAGCTACTCTTATTTACTTGGTGTCTTTTGTACTGTAGCTAACTTTTTGTGCTTAAAATCTGAAGACCTTTCAACAAGGAGTTTAGCTACTACATTTTGGGCAATGATAGTCCAACATTGGAGCAGCCTTTCCCCAGCCTGTTGCCCTCCAGAAATGTTGGGCTACAACTCTTATTACTCCCAGCCAGTATTGTTGCAGTTGCTATCTTGACTTTTTTTTAACCATACCCTGTTGATATCCCTGACCCAGAAAATTCCCATGTTGTTGCGTTATGTCTCATCCATTGCAGCTTTTGACCCAACTCATCCACAAAAATTAAATGAAGCTCCAGGGCACAAATTTTTCCTTAGTACTAATTTAAATGAAAGTATATGGTTTTATAGACTGAGGGCCAGGTCAGAGCCTATAAAGAAAGGGCAATCTAGAAGAAGTGTATGATATGTAGATGGTAATAAATTATGAAACAATTTTGTATTATGGTTGGGAGGCCATAATATGAAAACACAAACAAAGTCATTTGTGAAGAAAATATTTATCTATTTATCATGGAATGTTTGCATTTTCATATTTGATATTTTTATATAATTTAACACTCTAGTTAGAATCATAAGACTGGCGCTTATTAAGATTTGCTAATCTCACTTGGCATCTTCATTGACTCTTAGAGTTGTGATTTCATTGGATTAGAGAATATTATTTTTCCAGCAAGACATTAACTTGGAATAAGGTGCCAAAGATTTATGATCTCAAATACCAATGAAAACTTTCCTTAACAAATGAGAAGGGTTTTTTTTTTTTGTTTTTTGTTTTTGGAAAGGGGAGTTTTGAGGGGCTTCCTGCAACAATAAGAGTTGAACTCTTGCTCTTTGCTTCTGAATATCCAATAGTCCTCAGATGCTCCCTACCGGTTTTATATAACTGCTATCATGTAATTAGCAATAGATGTAATATGGCTCCCAGAATACCTTGTTCCACATAATATATTAAAAATCTAGTGCTTATATTAAAATTATATAATGCCATTAAGCAAAGACACAATAAAGAAAAGCTGAGTCATACCTGTTTAAAAAGATCTCCATCTGGTTAATCTAGGTATAAAAACATCTTATGGCATGTGTACATTAAGCAGAAAAGGCCATTATGTTACTTAGCCTTGCCTATTTTTTTACTCATGGATGATTTCTTTTGATATGATAAGCATAGTTGAAATCACAACTAGTATCTGTTGTTATTATGAACAAAATCTGTTCCTTCCACATAGTTGGAGAGGACTATTTATACACTTAACTTTCTTCTTAATTCTCAGAAACTGATGAGATACTTCAGCCAAAGAAAACATCTGTTTTTGCCTTTTAAAAATGCATATGGCTTTAATTTTAATAAGCCTATTTTTGAGTGGGGGTGGGCAGGGAAAGAGAGGGGATGCAAAATAAAAGAGCTTCACAAATCTTTTCCAGAATTGCTTTATAGATTGGTTTAACTTGACACATTTCATTGCGACGCTAAGTTGACTTATGACCATTTGTAGTGCAAAGCTGCTGATTCCAGTTCTGGTGGGGATATTTTTTATATTAGCATATGAGTGTGGCTGACAACCATACACGCATCTATCTTTGTATCTTTTTTTTTTTATGGGCTCTGCAAATGGGTCATGGCCAAGGACAAAACACATTAGCAGAAAGTCTTGGATCAGCCACTGTGAAATGAAAAGGCTCCGTGTATCTTAGAAATGCAGGATAGGCTGAGAATGTTCCCCACCAGCCACTGAGCCTGTTTCTGCTTGTCTGTGTGGCAAATTGTGTCCTAATTCTGTCATTGTGTGAATTTTTTGGGGAGAGGTAACTTGAAAAATTTAAACTGAATAATAATAATAGTAATAATCAGCCTTTCATAGGGCCTAGTAGTCTTTGAAATACTGGAAACGCACTTTATTTCTGCAGATCCAAATTAAGAAACATTACCCAATTAAAATGACAACCAATAATTTAAAATTATATTCCTTTAGAAAAAAACAATCAAGGCAAAGGATAATTATGCATTGTACCTTGTATTATTTATTTAGCTGCTTGGTCAATTAATAAAATATTCTTAAACAAATCCTTACTGCAAAGGATAGCAAATCCTTTGCAAAGCAAGAAAAAAAACAAGCTTTAAAAACAACCCAATTAAAAAAAAACAAATGTTACTGAGAATTTTAAAACAGAAAACTTAGGAATCTAAGGCAGTAAAGATGCAAGGCACACTTTTCGGTGCCTTTTTAAAGAAGCTGCCTCTTTCCCTAGGCTTGCCTAGTAGTCACAGGATCCAAGAAAAATAAGATTGTAGTGAGGAATTGTTGTTTCAATGCTGGCACAGTGTAGCAAGCTGCTTTTGGAGTGGGTGTGGGTATGCTGTCAGCATCCCTTAAACTCAAATGCAACTTTTCCTGAGATCATACAGCTATTGCAAGCTCAGAAAAAGATGCAGCTTTTTTGACGGGAGCATTATAGGTGCAGCATGTTTACCCACACTTATTTTGAAGCGTATTTTCAGCTTTGCACCTGAAGCTTTGCACATCGCTACTAAAATAAAGTTTTTCAAAAGATGGAGAAAATGTGGTAGCATTAAGGCCTGGCATCTTACAGAGGAAAAGTCATACGATGGCCACCATGGACCCTCCGTGTCACCATCACATGAGAATCTCTGCTGTACGGAGAGCGGGATCATCTTCCCAAAACAAAAGGAACATGGGAAGCTAATACAGCTGCAGCTTCCACATCAGCCATTGTCTTGTTGCCCTTTATGCCACTGTTGAAGCCTGTCTAGAACTTTTTGAATCTTCGCTTCCTCCTTCTCTTCAACATCCTCTTCTTTTCTCCACTGTCTGACAAACGAAGTTGTCAGCAGAAGGGGACAGGAGGTTGTTGAACCTCTGACTCTTGGCAGAGTTAATTTCCCACCAAATGTCATGCTAGTTGAAATGTCCCAATGCCACAGTCACTACCTCCCTTGAAAGTCTGCTGATAAAATAAAGTAAGAATTTATCCATATCTTCTGCCTGATCAACTGACCTATAATAAGTTCCTTTGATAATACCATTTTTGTTCCCCCCCCCTTTTATTCCTACCTAAATATTCTCATCAGGATCTTCATTCTCATTGTTTTTATACAGCCATATTTACAGTGCAACATCCCCTCCTTTTCTGCTGAATCTGTTTCTTCTAACTAAAGTGTAACCATCCCAGACTGTGTTCCAATCCATATGTGATCCTATGTGGTTTCAGTAATGTCTGTGACATTGTATTTATCCTCCTGTATTTCTTGTTTGCTTCCCATCATCTGAGTTTGTGAGTGATGGTCAGAAGTGGGAGTCACATAATTTACCTACTGGTTCTCTCAGCACCAAAAATGTGAGCACACACGCCACCTCCACACATGTGCACGGCCTTCCGCGCATGCGCTTTGCTTGCATGCGCGGCTTCCATGCATGCACATGTCTTGAAAACATGGCTAAATAGGATGGCATAGCACCTGCAGATCGCTACTACTGATTCACTTGAACCAGTCCAAACCATCTGAATACTACCTCTGGTGGTGGTCCCTTTGCTGGTTTCACTGTAGTTAACTTCAAAACGGTTCAGGCCTGCTGCAGCCATCTTTCCATTTCTCAGATTGCCACACAGTGCAGGAGAGGGGAAGTCTCGTATGTCAGACCAGATAACAATAACAGACCAACCTGTGGGAAGCAAGGTCATCTCAACAGGTGCTGGCCAGAAACTGAGGTGAATTGCCAAGGAGATGTCAGAACACCTAACAGGACAATGTGACCTGTGACCATGAAGGAGGGAATTGTCTAATTTTAATTATACCGAAACTGTGGATAATATTTAGAGCTGGTTTTGTTTTCATCTGTGCCAAAACGATGTACTCAATAAAACAGTTTTTTGACAATGGTGAAAGTCTCAGAGTACTGAATTGGTTGGGTTCGTTAGTCGGAAACTTGACATTAAACCAGATCTAAATATTTCCTGTGGTTTCAGTATAATTAAAGAATAGATAATTCCCTCCCTCATGGTCGCAGGTCATATTGTCCAAGTTTTTCCTCTCCTGTCATGCTTTCTCTTGGGTGTTGGCCCCAGATCTTGGTGGATAATTGGTTGTGGGTTTAGCTGCCCTTCCTTTTGCTCTAGTTTAACCACCTCCCGATGAAATTGGCAAGGCATGTGCTAAACATATGTTTTAAAGTCTTGTAATATATAGCCTATCTCTTCCCAGAAGTCCTTCATGTAAGTAATAAAGTCCTTGATCAGGAACCCAAATCTTTTTGGTGGCACTATCAATGTAGCTAGTTGTTAATTTCTGGAACCCTGCTCTGTCTTCTTACATTTTGAAGTTCAATTGGAGGGCTGACAAAAAACACTACTTATTCCGGTCACAAGATTCAGTTTGTGGCCAACATGAGAAACTCACAAATTACAGTAATTTGTAAATACCAAGTGAGATGACATTTAATTTGAATGAAATTTGTTTTTATAAGTGACTAGAAATGGGGCAGGGGAAACAAGATTTTCTAAAAATTAATTCTGTCTTGCCAGGATAAGTCTAAAGGGGCTTTGAATTAAATGGTACTGCCGTCCTTGGATTATCCTTCCTGTAGTAGCAGCTGCTTTTATTAAAATAAGGAGAAGGGGGAGGAAAAGCCAAGAGGATAGCTATAGTCATTTAAAAAGTAAGCTACATATATTTAGAAAGATGATGATAAGGAACAGGGAGGAGGTTCAGGACACAAGGACTAAAACAATTGAAATACATCACCCTGGCTACAGTATGTGTTGAAGGAACACTGGGTTCTTGGATATGTAGTGATTTCCTGAACTGGGCTGTTTTCCAGAATCAAGAATAGGATGTTGCTAGTTGGTGGATGAGCGGGAGAACCAATCCAAAGAAAGGGAACCTGTGGACCAACATAATCATTATGGCCTAAATAGAAAAGGTCCTTCAAAAATATTCTAGAAAGTGGTGAGGTGGAGACCTGTAAAAATCGTTTATAGAGAAGAACAGAAGAGCCAATACTGAGAATTATGTTGATTCTTCACCATTCCCATGTTTGTTGATTTGGTCAGAAAATAGACAAGTGATAGTAAGTAGATAAGGAGCTCTTACCAGTGATCTAGATTCAAATGAGTTGGATTAAAAAAAAAAGTAATTTGGAGCCATGTAGATGGATGAACATATTGTACTTACTGGCTCTTCCTTAAATCAAATGCATTTTTTCCAGGATTATGTGTTTTTTGAAGTTGCTGACAAGTGGTATATGAGTACCCTAAATTACCTGAAATCCACTTCTGGAAGATTTCATAGCCATGACAGAAAATATGTCTGCCCAGGGAAATAGCATTTAGTATTATTTCCATTTTATTAAATAAAACTTTGCTCATACTTTTGTCTCTATTTGATAAACATTATCCCAAAGTGAGTGAACATAATGAGTCTTTCCTGTCTTGAATCTGTTTTTAAAGTAAGAATAATAGAGGTAATTACAAGGATAATTATAGTAATAATAAAGCAATGGCAGAAAGAAAAAAGCTTTACTGTGACTGCTTTTTCAGAAATCGTGATGAGAAAAAGCACAATAATAAGATTACATCTAAACATCTCTTTCCAGTTTCTAAAGATGATAAACTCATTTAATGGATCCTGTTAAAATGCACAGCATCCTCCTAAACTGATTTCATTACTTTAGCTCTTCCGGCATCTAATTATGAACTAAGGCTTCTTTCTGGCTGAGGTTTTCAAATGTCAATGTCCCAAGCAGAGCACAGAGGAAAGGTTGTCATGCTTGGATGCATTTAGAACTGTAGAAGCAGAGAACTGCAAGGTCATGAAGCTCAGTGCCCTTTCCACCACCAACAATTCCCATGCTAAGAAGCTCACGCACCATAGTTCTTCTAACACAGAATCCGCTTTTTCTAAAAGATGCAAAGCAACAAATAAAATTCAGCAATAAAGCTTCCAGCTATAAAAGCTGTTAGATACAGAGGAATGGCTTTGCACACATCAATTTCTTTTATACAAGTATGAAAATAGAACATAGGAAGCTGTCTGATATTAAGTCAGACCCAATCAGTTCAGCATTTCCAGATTGGTGGTATAACTCTTGGATTTCAAATAGGAAACAATTTCTACCTTGGAAATGCCAGCAACTTTACCTGGAGAGATTTTTTGCATGATGGCCTCTCACAGATATGAACAGTGGTCTTCCCTAAGTCAAACCTTACTTTACCTTGAGTTGAGATGAAGAAGATGAGAACAGGTCATGACCAAGATCCAACGTCCAACTGGGTTGTCCAACGTACAACCCAGAAAGTATCACCTATCTTATAGGGGTTATTCAGTGGGAGGCCTTTGATTGTTTGTGAAGGAACCACTCTGAACATTTCCTTAGGGATGTCTATGGTTTCCTTAGCCTATTTCTGGGCAGAGGCTGAATAGAAGTTTGGCTGTCTTCAGGTAAAGAATGCATAAGAGTAACTGTGCAGTTGGAGGAACTGGCATCCAGTTGGCAAATCTTGATGGGCCCTATCATAATTTTACTCCTTGCCTCTACTTGCCTCATCTTAAAACCCAAACTCATACACACCCATACCCACACCCATACATCAGCTCCTTAATTCCTGAAACTTTTATAAAGATACTTGTATTGCTGGAGAGATTTTGGACAGTTCTTAGGCTCCTTCAGTTCCTCTGAGCTGCTGAGGTTCCTTGACTTCTTTTCATTTTTCAAAGCATGATATAGCATTATAATGTGAGACTAGTAATAACGCTAGAGAATTTGGTCTGCTCCTATTCTCAGTAGATCTTGTTAGCATAATCTGAACAATCTTGAATGTAAGCAGTTAAAATTAGAGCTGAATGAATAGAAGAATGCTACAGAGCTGGGGGGAAAATCAATCCACCTCACAGACAGAATTGCAATTTTATATCTTCACTAGAAACAATTCTGCAGAAACAGTCTATTGAAATCTTTTCTAGACCTTTACAAAGACATCCACTGGAAGGACTAGAACAAAGGGGGATCAGGCAAACCTGATGAAACTTTGCTGCAATCCTAAATCATCCTCTTCACCAGTCCTGGGATTTGCCCTGCAGTTGATCTTCTAAAAAAGCAAGGGCTTGGTCCAAGGAACTCAGAGTGACAGATCTTTCTGGTTTTTTTTCAGTTAAACCCATTATATTAAAAATACCTTTTGACTCAAAATTGAGGAAATAAAATCAACCCAACATGTACGTAAAGGGATGATCAAATTTACTAAACCAATAAAGACAGTTTGCATTGATAAAAGCAGACAACTTCTGTTTAAAAGACTCTCATATAGTGTAATTGATATAATAGTTGCTTGATCAAAGCAGCTTGATAACTTTATAATGACAATACTAGAATTAATGGAAGTGTTTGATTTATTTTGAAAAAATTGTGGCTGAGCCAAAAATCGATTAGTTCTTGTCTGCAAATTCACTACTCCATTGCCTGATCAAAAGTATTACCAAGTAAGTTAATTGCAAAAAAAATCAAGCAGGGGAAAATGTTTGCACACAAAATGTAGTAAAGTATTTAAAAGTATTTGTCCAGAGACAATTTTGATATTACCAATCCAAGGCACAGGATTTCTGAGAAGCATAACTGTAGTGCTAATAGCATCAGTAACCATGCACAAATGTAATTTGCTGTAGTTCGATTATTTCATAATTGAATGTGTTTTGATTATGACGGTCACAAGTTAACTGTAAGCAGCTGCTATTATTGTTACATAATTAACTATAACCTATCCATCAATTTAAACTGGTAAAATCCCCAACAATTTGCAGTCACAAATAATTTTAATACCGTTTTGAATGGCTTCCCTCCTCCTTGTGATTATAAAAGAAGAGTTACCTGCAAAGAAAATAAGCACACCCTGACTTTTTGGCTAGCTCAGATATACTGAATTTCCAGACTAATTTCTTTAATTAAATCTACCATGTTCCAAATTTGGAATAATAGCTCAGTATCATATCTGGGACACTATGAACCTGTATATCAAAATATGTTTTTATAATAAAAACAATGATCTCTAACCATAATATTACTGAAAAATCTAGTTCAACACATTTTCATACTAACTGACGCTAAATAACAGTGCTGTGACATATTCTCTGAAATAATCTTTCCCAGCACTCCCCAGACACGAGTGATCGTAAGGGGGTAGTAGGGCTGTGGCAAATAACAACAGATGTACCATGCTGTGATTGTGGTTCTGCTGTACAGGTAGTCCTCCAGAGGTGCTGTACTGCAAAACCAAAAATTGCTCAGCCATTATGATCCTGGGATGATTTTTGGGAATTTTGGCAGTCGTGACCCCAGCATATCTGATAAGCATCAGATTGGAGAAACTCCTCTGACTAATATGTTGTGTTTGGCAGTAAATTTGATGGTGATAATAAATAAATGTTTTTATGTTGTTGTGTTTTCAGTTGCTTTGAGATGCCTGGAGTCACTATGTGGGAAAGATAGCCTTAAACATTCTTTAAATCAATCAATCAATCAATCAATCAATCATTTCAGGGTTGTTCTAGAGCCCTAATGTTTTTCTAACTGGGATATTCAAAGAAGTTGCTGGATTCTATGGATTCTAGAAAAGTATAACATTGATTGCTTGCATATAAAATTTTATGAATACATCTGCCTGCTTTGGCCAATGTCAATATCTGTACCTATCAAATTTTGTGTCCCCCCTCCAATTGAACAGACAACAGAAACACACGTGCATTATTTATTTCTTCATTCAGGATTGTTCTCTATCTATTCTTCTGAAATGTTTCAAGTTTGATGTTGAGAGATAAGTCTATTTTCACACAATTACCTGTATATATTAATCACCTCTCCTGTTAAATAATCTGATTTTTAAAAAAGTTTTCTTGTGAAATTTTGCAGTTTTTTTTAATTAAAGATTAAAGATTCTTGGTCTTATATATTCTTTTCATAACAGTTGTTTCCAAAACGTAGAAAAATACACATATCTTTTTTCAGACTGAAACTCAGGTGTAAATGCATGTTTTACATAAAATCTCCCAATATGTTAACTTGAAAATTGTCCGGCTTCATCATTCCACTAAGCGTAATGTACGATCTTCACATTTAATCAAATTTTACTATAAGAAGGCATGTGCCTTGCTGCCACATGACTGGATGATCAACTGCCTAGAAATAACAGGAGTCAGTAGAAACATCTGAAACTTTATGCAAAGATCAATGGCACAATGGAAGACACAGCTGCTGGCCAATGACAACAGACTTAGAGAGGTTAATATCAAGAGAGGAATTTTTCAAGGAGACTCACTATCACCACCATTGTTTGCTATTGCACTGATTCCTCTGTCACCAACACTGAACAAGTCAGAGTATGGCTATCAAATATCAAAACCATCTGTCAAGCTATCCCACATCCTTTACGTGGACGATCTGAAGCTGGATAGGTGGATTAAAATGCCAAACACAGTCTAAACATTTGGATGACTGTGTGACTAACCATAATAATAATGCTTTAAAAAAATGAAATGATCACTAAGAGATAACGTTGTTGAAAGTTGAAAATTACATTCAATCTTGAGTTGAACTGTGTGCCTGAAATGAATTTGGTGTTTTGTAAATCATCATCCCAACAGAATCTTCTTGTTGGGGCACATTCACAAAAATGTTCATCGTAAGAATCAAGTAGAGGAAAATCCCTCAGTGATAGATATTTATTGCTTCTGTATATCTTTTGGACAGTCATCCATTAGTTACACACTTCTCTGGGAGCAAGTTCTGTCTGGGGACTTTTTTTTTTTATGAATGAAGTGTATTGCATTGCATGATGAGTGGACTGTCAATTACAAACTGTCAAAATCATTTACTCAGCCTTTCATCCTTTCGGGGTAGATAAATTGAGGACCCAGATTGTTGGGGGCAATGAACTGACTTTGTAA
>JANHFM010008078.1:18724-40520 GCA_032468115.1 Grayia smithii
CAAAGGGGTCGCGACCCACAAGTTGAGAACCGTTGGTCTAATGGTTTAAGGATCAGGCTATAAAGCAGGTGATAGTGAGTTCTAGTCCTGCATTAGCCATGAATGCCAGCTTAATGACCTTGGGCCAATCAGTCACTCACTCTCAGTCCAACTCACCTCACAGGGTTGTTATAGGGAAAATAGGAAGAAAGTGTATTGGATATGTTCACCACATGAGTTATTTGTAAAAATAAAGGTGAGATAGAAATAAATAAATAAAAATTTAGGTATTCCTTGGGTACAGATTAAAATTCCATGAGATTAAATATTGTCACATATTTGGGAAATGAAAAATAAATTAAACCTTGACATTAAAACTTCTACATATCTCTTAACATTGACGTGACATTACAGTTCCTGTTTATGAGTTAGAAATAATACATTTTAAAACCCTCAAGGTCCCTTTGTATCTTATTTCAATTATAACAGAGTGTTAACACAAGAGAAACAACCTGAAATGATAAACATTGTGGTTTAAAGGATTATTAGTTCCTGTGGGTAGAAGACAAGGCTAAAAAATAGCAAATTTAATATATTACCAGATCATTTGAAGATAGAAAGACTATGAATGTTAAACAATAAATGTTAACCAAATTTAGCATTTTTTTAAACCAAATATATAGAGAGAGACATTAAACTTTTATACTTTTTCTTAGTACTTCTTCCCACTTTTAAAATTTATAGAAAACCCCAAAGGAGATTTTGTTTGTATGGATTATATTTATTCATATTTATATATTAACAGTTAAAATTGATGCATTTATTTCTGCTACCACTTCTCACAATTGTTTGATGGGATTTTAATATTGTATTGTATTTTCAGCATCGGCTGGCAAATAATTTTGATTTTGTGAACCAAATTGGTCCAACACACTTTAAGAAACATTATAGTAAACCAACCATTTTTAATTAATGTTTCCAGATTTGAAAGATACATTTATTTCTAATAAATCTAAAATAGGCATTCCTGTTTTTTAATTTGAAATACAGTTACATGAATTTCAGAAACCTTTTTTTAAATACATTCAGCTTTCTGATATGAAGACATAGCTTAGTGTTATCTTTTTTGAGTAAACTAATTTAAAATATTTCATTTTAAAGTTTAAAGATATAAAGTGGGAAAATGGGACAGGTCTGAAGGCCCAAATGTAAAAGATGGCTTCCAGGTCTGACAGAATATTTATTTTTGAGTATGCACAAAATAAGTATTTTTGAGCCATGTGCATCAAATAGAGTATGATGATTATGAGAACTATTTCTGACTTATTTATTCAATATGTGTGTGTGTATGTACCCTCTTTTCCCCAAAATAAGACATCCCCTGATAATAAGCCCAATCAGGCTTTTGAGTGCATGGCAATAAGACCAAGCGCTTATTTCAGGGTTCAAAAAAATTTGAATTTCTCAGGCAGAAGCAACAGGAGCTAAGCCTCCATTGATTAACATGCCTGAAGTAAAAACGACAGAGCTAATTACAGGTGGGAGGCAGGTGGATGGGCCTCTCACACACACAATGGTCAAATTGATCAATGATATATAAAGGCAAATCTCTTCTTCAATGGTAGTTTTTACACTCTTGGCAATGTTAGCAGAGGCTAACAAAAGCTAAGTGATAATATATTTTAAGTTCCAGAGATCATGATGTTTGTCTCTTCTTTTATATATAGGTATGTATATGTATATTTATGTATATATGTATATAGAGCGGTTATGATGCAGTGGTTAGAATGCAGTACTGCTGAGCTAACTCACTGCTCAATGCCAGGAATTCAATTCTGAGCAGCTCATGGTTGACTCAGCCTTCCAGCCCTCCAAGGTGGGTAAAATGAGGACCCAAAATTGTTGGGGGCAATATGCTGACTCTGTAAACCACTAAGAGAGTGCTGTAAAGCACTGAAGCAGTATATAAGTGCTATTGCTATTTCCCATTTTATAATAGTTGATAAACTATTTGGGGGACTAAATCTTACACACAAAAGTTCTCCCTTTGTAAAACAAGTTTTTTTCTTATAGTGAATTCTGTAGGGTATTGAACAAAAACATTTTAATCAAAAATATTGAGTACTTATTTGTGTTTCTTCTGATTCAGCCATCGTCAAATATAGTTTCACTTTTCAGAAGTTTATAAGCTCAAATAGCGTTATATTCCTCCAGAGCTATCATACATAGGGCAGCCTTTAAAGAAAACTGGGAAGCTTTAGCTAATGCAGAATGCAGTAGCCAAGATTGTAATCAGGACACCAACTGGAGTCTTACAACATTCATTTTGATAATGTACTTGGCTTCTTGTTTGCTTTTGTTGTAATTCTTATGTTGAAGGCCCAAAAAAGCCTGGGACCAAATTTTTGCAGACGATTTGTCTCAATTTTAAGATGATGATTGGAAGCCATTTTCTACGTACAATTAATTATGACATCAAAGGAAAAGGTTTTTTAAAAAATAAATAAATAAATAACTAGAGTACTCTCATTATGATATTTATTATCTGCTACGGATTATCAAAATCCTGTTCGTTTCTCCAGTTATTTTGTTTTAATAACAGAAGGATATAACTCACTATTTGAGTATAGTTCTAAAGTGAGTATTGCTAATCATTTTAGTAAAGACTGCCTTTTGCTGGAATGTTTTTCTTAAATTTATTGTATTCTATCTTAGTATACAAATTTTGTATTACATACAAAACGTTACATAATATAACATCTTAACAATTGATTAAGAAATATTTTTATGGCTAGAGTTCATAACTGGAGCCTAAGAGGCGACCTTTTTTGACACTAAACCTATGTTACTTTGAGCCACAGAGCTGAGTCCTTATTATCATTTTGTGTTAACAGTCAAATTGCATGTACATTTTAATGTAATGTTCAAATAAAACATTTTCATTTCTTCTATTAAATATTTTTGTCATTTGCTTTACATTAGTGTACAGTGACTATTTCTAATGTTTAAAAATGTTTATCTTATTTCTTAAATAAATCGTAAAGCCATCCATCTCAATCTGAATTATTAAAAGAATTAAAGGTATTTTTCTTGTAAGAATCTTTGCAAATCATGTTTTGATCAGTTTAGTTATCGTTATATTTATTAATTATATCATAATTTATTTTCTTCCTCTAATAAAAAATAATGGATTATGTTTCATCTGTAATATCAAGTGGATAAGGACTAAATTTAGAGTTTGTTAACTATCAGCAACCCCTTTCCCCCCATTTTCTCCATCTTTTGGAACACATTTGGGTGCAGGCTATGAGTTCATTACAGAAGAGAAAGTTCAGTATTCATTTAGCTGAATGACACTGGTATCTATCCCATTTATCTAATTTCATCACCTTGCTAAAGTAATTAAAGCAATGGGTTTACCTGTTGGAGTATCAGTTTTCATATTATAAGACATCTTAATCCAGCCAGGCTGGGAAAAGTCTGTGATGCAATTGAGTTTATTATTAAAATTACTCTAGGCAGTATGGTTTTGGTCCTGTATTGTGTACAGTAGTTTTATATATAAAGATGAGTCATAACTATGAATAAACCGTCTGGTTTCTTCAATTTCTCATTTATTCTTCCCCGGAAGACCCAATTTCTACCACTTTTTATGCATAAATTAATTAGTGATTTATGATATCAACAGCTTAAAGAAAAACAGTCTTAAATTGGCCCATTCATTCACTAATTTCTGCACAAAATCATGATAGCTCAGGTTTTTCTTAAACTACAGTGATTATAGTGTCTCCTCAGTGAAGGTTGAATACATACTGAAAATAATTTAAAAGTAATTTTTTGCAGTTGGTTAGTGTCCAAAGCCTATGTGTTTGGATATGGTTGAAAATGTGGTTGGCTCGTGGTCAGGGGATGTGGATTGAGGATTGAATATAATCTTGGTGACTGACAGCTGTGGAGAGGGAAAGTAAAGAGATGCCTTGGGTAAATTGAAGTATTTGATAAGATATGCTACACTGGGATGCTGGAAGTCAATGCAGGTGAATTCAGGCAAACAAGAGAGAGAAAGGAAAGCATCGGAAATATTGGTGTCTACTTGGTCTGTGAAATCATTTCTACATCCTTGCAAAAAAAAAAAAGTCAGCCAAACCTCAGAACAACAAAATGTCCCAGTTTTGTTTCTGCCAAGTCATGATCAATTTAGAGTTCAGGGAACTTATAGAACACATTGTATTTGTTTAAAGATTGAAGCCAAACATGTTTTCTGTTTGTGTACACCTGTTTTGTATAGGAAGAACAAAACCAACCAATCAGCATTGACTGTGTCAATACTGAGACATAGGAATCATTCATGGAAGTCAAATACTGGCCTGGGTCTGCTTTCAATCTATAATTTTATATAACTCTACAATTAAGTTGATCATGACATTGAAGAACTGAGATTCTTGCTCTTTATTGTTAGAACTAAATTGACTGTATCTTGTCCAGGCATTTGGTTTCTTGATCTTTCTATAATTAGTTTTTCTAATTATATTTATATTTGTCTTGCATATTAACAAGGTTATGCAGATTTGATATGTTAATTATAGGGGAAAATAATATTGCTTGCAATGGTCTGTCTTTCAGTGAATAAATTTTTAGCCTTCGAAGGCCCTGTGCTGCTGGATATGCGTATTAAGCATTTGGTGAAAACAAAGCAATTATCTCAAGCAACTGCATTAGCAAAAGTATGCTCAGACCATCCAGAAATCAGCAGTAAAGGCAATTTTAAGCAAACCTATCTAGTCTGTCTTTGTTCTGGATCACCAAATGAAAAACTAATGCAAGAGGTGAGTACATTTTACGTCTGTTTCTTAAAACAAAATCCTCTTCTCTAGAAGGGAAAGTATTGGAAACCATAATCTGAAAATTATGAAATAAGCTGAAGTTAGATCATAAGTATAGTCACTGTTTCACTGACCATTTTTACTTAACGAACAAGTTTCCAGCCCCAATTGTGGTTGCTAAACAAGGGCTACCTATATCAGACAAAATTGTGGTTTGCAGGAATTAGTCTTCCAATTTCTTGCATTTCTTTTGCAATTGATTAGCAATAGTGTTTCATTACTGTTAGTCCGTTAGTACTGTTACAAGCAGATACCGCAGTTGGAATCAGAGTTTCTGTCATAAGTCATTGCAGTTGTACCCAGTTGTGCAACAATATATATGGTGGTCATTAAAGGAATCACTGAAACAAATCAGTTAAGTATATCCAGCTTTTCCAAGTGGGCTTTTACTATAGTTGTGACAGGAATTTCTGTTGTAAGTCATTGGAGTTACAAATTGAGTTGGACCCAGTTTTACGACAATTTTTAGTGCAATCATTAAGCAAATCATGTGATTATTAAATCCAGTTTTTCCAATGGGCACTTTTTTGTGGAAATTGGCAAAATAGATTACAAATTGTGATCATTTAACCACAGGATACTGTAATCAGCCTTAAATGTGAGTCAAATGCCAAGAGGCCAAATTGCAAATGACCATTGGAATGTGCAGTAATTGTAAGTGTGAGTACAAATCATGTCACTTAGCCAAGGCTGTCATAAGTTTGAATCATTGTTAAGCGAAGAGTTGTTATTTTTAGATGCACAAATTAGGTAATTATTGCACCAGGTGGGAAGTCTAGTAAGTGGGAGACTGTGAGTTATAGTGACAACCTTGGGTGCAAAATCAGCTGGGTGACCTAGGGCCAGTCACCCTTTCTCAACCATAGGAAACAGGCAATAGCAAACCAGTTGCAAAATACCTTGCTAAGAAAATTGTAGGGAATAGTCCAGGTGGTCACTAGGAATTCAAGACTGACTGGAAAACATATTCTCTTCCTTTTTTTTCCTTCTTTTACAATATGCATAGAATCTCAGTTTGGGTAATAGATTTAATATATAAGAATTTGTTTTATTTTTGAAAAATAATTCTGGTTTTACTTCAAACATAGGCACATGATCTGAAACACCGAGGTTTCACGTGCACCTTGAAAGGGTTGGCAGTTGCCCAAAAACATTCTAAGATTATTAGAAATTAATAATATTAATGTGGAAGAAAAGGAGAATTAATAAATGTGTAATAGAAGATAATTCAGTTGTGATAGGAAGATCAATTCAATTTAATTTTAGTTGTTAAGATCCAACCCATTTGTTTTTAAAGTTTCCAGCATTTTGAAATGTTGTTATCAAATTGTTGTTCATTTGAAAATAAAGGTTTTACTGATCATGATTTGTCTCGTCCTACAGATTACAGATATAGACTGTAAAGATGCTTTAGAAATGATCTGTAACTTAGAATCAGAAGGAGATGAAAAGAGTGCTCTGATTCTGTGTGCAGCATTCTTATCTCGGCAGCTACAGCAAGGAGAGATGTATTGTGCATGGTAGGTTCGAGTCTGTTTGAACTCTGTTGTGATCAGCATGTGTCACATTTAGCAGTAAAATAAAAGCTTTTATTACCAGATAACTAATGCACTTGATGTTATTTTTTTTTTTAATTAAAAGTCATGTAGCATATTGATTATTACACAGCAACATTAGTTTTAAAGTCTTCAAAACATCAGTTTCTGGGTGTCTTTTTTCATTAAAAATTTAATGTTCAATAAATACATGTTGCACACATTATTTTTATAATCCTTTCTGCATTTCATGGCATCTTATTGTATGCTTATGAAATCTTGTTCCAATATATTTTTATTACCATTTGTTGGTAATAACCAGATTTTTTAAGTAAAGATAAACTTATATTAGAACACAGTTAACATTGAAATTTCCCATTCTACTAGGGTAACATTTGAAATTTTACTTTTAGTATTTAGAAATGTTAAGTTAGGTTTGAAAATATTGACTAACATTTCAGTGTTTTATGCACTGAAAAGCATCAATAATGCTTGAACAGTAGAAGTGAAGTATGATTTGTAGATTTGTTTATTTTTTAACTCAACTCCAGCCTCGAAGACTTTAGATGAACAATATTTCATCCCCTTAACAAACACAAAAGTTATGTTTTTTTCCTCATGGTCATCTTTAGTAATTTAGAGCAAAGAGCACCATAATTTCACAAATGGTATTTTTCATTTTAAAGGATTGTGTTTTTCTGCCAAAATGCATAAGGTGTTTCATCTATTAATTTCATTTGTTTATTAAATTTATACCCCTTAAGGTGACCCTGGAATTCATTCTTCTGTTAATGAGTAGTTGAATGCCCTCAGAAAAATTATTTCAAATTTCTATCCTACTGCAATCTGAATAGACACCTCAGTGATTTAAAGTGAGAATAAAACACAAAATACATAGCAGTACAAAAAATATACCTAAACCCACTTACAGTCATTAAGTGGCATCCTACCCCAAGTGACCTTCAATAGAGTTCTGTCTTACGCTTCTTTTTCATGCCTGAACTAAATGAACCTCTAATGAGAAATCATTCCAGACGGCCAGGCCTTTTACAGAAAAATAATTATTGTGAGTTTTGACCCCAAAGTAGAGAACACTTTGTGCTTCTCCTGGCACAATAACATTGACTAGAGTAACTCCAGTGGAGAGATATGATCCTATAGGTAACTTAAGGCCAAGTCCTAAAAGCTGTATAAATTAATACATTGATTTAAATTGTACTGAGAAGTTAACGGAGCCAGTGCAGGACCTGCAAGACATAATGTTATCCTACCAAATATTGCCAGTGAGCAACCATTGCATTTTCTGCCAATTAAAACGTCCCACAAGTCTTTAAAGGCATCTCATGTAGAATGCATTACAGCAGTCTCAATTTGTGGTGAAGCGAGCATGAGCCATCATAACAAAGTTTTCATGTCCTAGATAAGGCTGCGATCTGCTCATCTGAAGTATCTATTACTTCTTTAGAGTAATGGAAGTTACGCAACCCCATCCAGAATCACTACTGGGACCATACACTAGGAGAGCCCTAGTGTACAAACAATAACTTTGTCTTGCTGGAGTTGAATTTTGATCTATCTATCCCATTCAGACTGTCACAATCTTCAGGAGAGATTTCAACTGCAGCTGTAGTGCTGCTAGGGGTCTTCAGGTAAAACTGGATATCATCAATATGCTAATGATACCAGACCTCACACTGCCAGATTATCTCCCCAGGGACTTTATGTAGATAGCAAATAATAAAAGGGAGGGAATTAATTCTTGCAGCATCCCACCAAGGATCAATCCATTCTATACCCCTATTACCAACAACTGGAACCCTCCACCAGGAAAGGAGTGAAATTACTAAAAAAAGAGGAATATCACCAATCCTCAACCCCTTTAGAAGGTCCAGAAGAATACCATTGTCAGGACTAGTGAAGGTGGTTTGGAGATGCAAAGTGACCAGGACAGGTATTCTACCTCTGTCCAGATCTTTAACGAAGATGATCCACCAAGAATGTATCTGCCCCATGTCTGGGTCTGAACCCTGACTGTTAAGTAATAAAGGTAATAAATTTAGTCTAAGTCACTCTGTAATTGACCCTGAGTAATTATCTCAATAACCTCTGTGAAAAAGAGAAGTTGGAAATCAAGCAATGGTTTCCGGATGTCTTCAGATCCAAGGAGGGCCTGTTGAGGAAGTATACCTTTAAGGGCTGCTGGCCCTCCCTAGTGAGGAATTCACAGCCTCCTAGATCTTATAAACTATCCTTCCCGCCAACTGCCTGAAGGACAGGTAATTAGATAACTGAATAGGCACTGTGCCCACTTTTTAGAAAATTACATGCCAGAAAGAATCCTAGATAATGGCACAGGACAATGCCTCAGTCATTACAAAGACCCCACCCAAGTGAATTCAAGCAAAATGTCCTATCTAATTACAAGGACTCATTGGTAACTCTGCTGGGTAGCTCTTAATGCTAAAGAGAGTTAATCACCTGCAAAAGGGCTGCTGATTTACAGCTTACCAACTTTATTATTGAAATTGGCCAGAACTGGGCATATATCTGTGTTCAGTCAGATTCCCTCTTTGTTGCTGTCCACTTGTACTTCAAGCAGCATTTCTATTGCTTCATCTTCCAGAGGTCTTCTGAGAATAAAGGACCGCTCTGGAACTGGCCAATAGAGAAAGGCCATATGGAGAGTAATTTTATCAACAACCCAAGTGCTGCCTCTTACTTGTTACAGACCAGATCCTCAACCAATTTTCCTGGTAGAGTGTCAGAAAAATCACCACATACTGCTGGAAACCAGACAGTTTAATAAAGGACCTGTGTGAACCATCTGAATATGTTCAGTCATGCATATGAAATGTGTGGCAGTCAATTGCATTTGGATCAGAAAGTGATTTGACAGTAACAAAGAAAAGATGATAGTACTCTTCACGTTCAGCTTATATAATAAATGTTTTGAAATAGCGACAAGGTCTAATTTGACTGCCAATATACATTGGAGCCAAGATTACCTTGGACAAGTCCATTGTTACTATAGAGATCCTAAATTGGACTTTATTAGACATGGCCCAACTGCAGGGAGGTTAAAGTCCCCCAATACAAGACATGAATGGCTCCACTACCAAGCTGTGACCAGACAAAGGATCCCATAGATATTAGATATTCTGTGTGTCGGATCTGATTTTAAAGAATAAACTTATTTTTCTGAAAAGTGGCATTTAATGGTAATAAATAATAGCATGTAATAGTACTATGCCATTCCTTTTGTACCCGTCTTCCCAGCAGTTGAAATTAGTTTGATAAACTAATTCTGTGTTATTTCAGTATTAATACAGTTAATTTTTTGGTAAAATTCTATTTTCAGGGAACTGACTCTTTTCTGGAGTAAACTACAGCAAAGGGTAGAACCTTCTACACAAATATATTTGGAGAGATGCCGTCAACTATCTGTATTAACGAAGACTGTGTACCACATTTTCTTCCTGATTAAAGTAATAAATTCTGAGGTAAATATGTGTAAGATAATTATTTTTATTACGGTGTGAAATTAAAATAAAATCTGCCAATTGAAATCACATTGAATGTTAAGATCCCATGTGAAGTTAGATAAGATCTTATCAGATAGGAATATGTTACTTTCTTTTAATATGTTAAGGTCTCAAGATAAAATTCTTAAAATAAATTATTTTAGCAATTGGATGGAAGATAAAGCTAGGGACCTTTGGACAATTTCAGATATATCTTTTGTGGAAAAAGCAAATTTGATAATTGTCTTCTGTGTGCTTTATTATTTATTTTTTTCTTTCACAATCTATAGATTCCAATATTTCTTTGGTGAAAAATGTACTTGTCAACTTTTTACAGGAAGTAAACTCAGTGGACTCTGAGATGGAATGCCAGTGTTATGCCTCAGGTTGTTTACTTAAACCAATGCTGCCCAAACTTTTTCCTTCATTATTCAAACTATTTATCAAAAAGTCTTATCAAACCAGTCATAAATAACTTTCATTATAACTCTGAACAGTCACTGAATGAATAGTCTTAATTGAGGACTATCTGTGATATAAAAACAATACCATTAAATGATCTTCGAATGATCAATTATCTGTTGGTAATTTCATTAGGGATGTGGTGGCTTAGTGGCTAAGATGCTAAATTTGTGGATTGAAATGGAGATGAGCACCGTCCCCTAGAGTCAGGAACGACTAACACGTATGTTAGAGGGGAACCTTTACTTTTACCTAATTTCATCAATTTTATCTTAATAGGAATAATTTGGGAGATTTTCAAATCTATTTTAATACAAATGGTAATCTTTAAGACAATTTAAATATCCCTGTTCTGATGAATAATGGGCCCAAAGAAAAACCATTTTTACTCAAATTTAGATAATTTACCCAAATTTGGGAAGCACTGACTTAAATGTTGTATTCCCATTCCATTGGGCATATTTCAGTAGCAATGTTCCGTTGCATAAATATATTTCTCATTGTGTTATCAATTTGTTTATGTGTATCCTGCCTTTATTATTTTTACAAATAACTCAAAGCAGCAAATATATCCAACATACCTTCTTCCTCCTATTTTCCCCACAACAACCCTGTGAGATGAATAGGTTTTCAAAATGAAATTTATCTTAATTATTACTGACTACTGAGTCAATCTCAATCTCAAATTGACATTTCCTCATAGTGATGCATTGCATAAATGGAATATTGTTGATAAACCAAAGACCTTGCTGAAATGCATATTTTTTATAACAAAGTTAATATTTTACGTCAAAATTAAGGGTATTTCTTGGAATGAGTATGAATCCTAAATTAATGAAAATCTGAAATTAGTATTTGCCCCTTTGAGGTAATTAACACTGGGAATTCCTAATGCAAAATTAATTGAAATCCAAACATGCATTCATTTATACATTTAGGAACTGCATATTTACAATATAATCTGTTTCTTGTTCTACAGATTGATGCTGCTGGTCTTGCAACCTGTATTGAACTTTGTGTGAAAGCATTACGCTTGGAGGCTAGTGAAAATACAGAAGTCAAAATTTCCATTTGCAAGACAATATCTTGCTTATTGCCTGATGATTTAGAAGTTAAACGTGCTTGCCAACTAAGTGAATTTCTTCTTGAACCTACTGTGGATGCATATTATGCCGTAGAAATGTTGTATAATCAGCCTGACCAGAAGTATGATGAAGAAAACCTTCCAATTCCAAATTCATTACGCTGTGAGCTTTTACTTGTATTAAAAACTCAGTGGCCTTTTGATCCAGAATTTTGGGACTGGAAAATGCTAAAACGTCAGTGTCTAGCATTGATGGGAGAAGAGGCATCAATTGTATCTTCAATAGATGAACTGAACGATAGTGAAATGCATGAAAAGGTAGAGGACTGTCAAGATGAGAACAAAGACACTTCAGCAAATGGGCTTTCTGGATGTTTCGATGAAGCTACAAACTTGCTCAGAGGCATTAGAGATAAGAAACAGAAAAACAGAGAAATTAAAAAATTAAGGGAGAGGGGATTCATATCTGCTAGGTTCAGGAACTGGCAAGCATACATGCAATATTGTGTGCTGTGCGATAAGGAATTTCTTGGACATAGAATAGTCAGGCATGCACAGAAACACTACAAGGATGGGATTTATAGTTGTCCAATATGTGCACAAAATTTTAATTCTAAAGAAACTTTTGTTCCTCATGTAACGCTACATGTTAAGAAATCCAGTAAGGAAAGACTAGCTGCAATGAAACCACTGAGAAAATTAGGAAGGCCACCCAAAACAGCAACCACTGGTATAAACAGAAAGAACAATACCTTAGTAAAGCAAGAACAACGACACATAAAAAAGAACAGTCTTTATGCAGCAGACTTCATTGTTTTTAATGACAACGATGGCTCAGATGATGAGAATTATGACAAAGACAAACCTTACATTCCAGAAGTAATTCCAGTTCAGAAGCCATTGCCTGTCAATGAGTTTACTTGCCCTGTTACCTTGTGTAAAAAAGGCTTTAAATACTTCAAGAATTTGATTGCCCATGTAAAAGGTCACAAAGATAATGAAGAGGCTAAACGCTTTCTTGAAATGCAGAGCAAAAAAGTAATTTGCCAGTACTGTAGACGACATTTTGTAAGTGTTACCCATCTTAATGATCATTTACAAATGCACTGTGGTATCAAACCTTATATTTGTATACAGATTAAGTGTAAGGCTAGCTTTAACAGTTATGCTGAACTTTTGAGTCACAGAAAAGAACACCCAGTCTTTAGGGCAAGATGCATGTTTCCCAAATGCGGGAGAGTATTTTCAGAAGCATATTTGCTTTATGATCATGAAGCTCAGCACTATAATACTTTCACCTGCAAACTTGCAGGTTGTGGGAAAGTTTATCACTCACAGAATGATTTAGAAAAGCATATTGAAGATCACACTAAATCTGAAAAAATATTACTGTCTGATGGTGATGGTAACTGTTCTCAGAATTTAGAAAACAATGAAAATACTGAAGAAGTCCATCCAGAAGAGACGCTGGTGCTACCACCTGACAGTAATGTAAATAACTGTGCCAAAGTAGAAAATTACATCACAGATGAGATCCATGATGAATCACTTGAGTCTGAAAGTACAAAACTATCAACCAATGTACTAGAGCAGCCTAATTCAATCTCTGTTCATAGTGGGGAACAACATTTGACTACTGCAGCAAGGACAGAATCATTTGGTCCAGCCAGCAATGTTTTGATACCTCTTCTAGGCCAAAAAATTCGAGAGAACATGGCAAAAAAAGGAAAACTACCTGCTGTAAATACTGCCGTAGACATTGGTGCATCTGTCATCCATCCGTTTTGCTCAACAGTTGAAGATACTTGCAGTGACCTTTCTGTTTTCCACGAAGGGAAGGAGGATGGTTGTGTTGGTGAGCCTCAAACCGTTTCCATGAACTCAGCCAAGCTTGAACCTGATGCTCTTGCAACAAAAAGTCAAGAAAAAGAGATTAGCCATATGTCCTTCAGCACACAAAATCAGTTAGAGTGTCAGAATTTGCTCTCTCCAAAGCTTGAAGAAAGTGTTAGGCCAGCTGTTAATCTCCATAATCAGCCTCTGAAGAATTTGGGAGAAGTTCCACTTGCTTCTACTCAAAACATTGTAGGCACTGCTTTTTTACCCATTGTACCATTGGCAGCTCCAGTTCAGAGGTTTACTTGCCAGGTTGAAGGATGTACGCGAATCTACAATTCTTCTCAGAGCATTGGAAAGCATATGAAGACAGCACATCCTGATCAATATGCTGAATTTAAAATGCAGTGGAAAAATAAGAAGAGTAAAAAAATAAGTTTGCAAAACCTGCCAAATGATAACAAACCAGTTTACTTTTTACCATCGCAAGTATCTACTCCTGCTAATGATGCTTTTCCTCAACAAACCAAAACCACCTTAAATCCTACTTGTACAAGTCAGCTGCAGCAACTGTCAAATGTTCTTTTTCCAACACGTTTGGAAAATACAACTAACTCATTATTACCAATAGTGGAAAATGTTGGTCTCTCTTCTCATATTAAAAATGAATCAGAAAATGCTTTAAGCTCTCAGTTGGCAAGTATGTCCAGTGCAACTTTACCTTCACAGATGGATGATTTAGAAAAGCCAGTTATGCCTCTGAACATCGACAGTGGTTCTGATCCTTTTCTTCCTTTACCAGCAGAAAATGGGCTCATTTCTCTTTTTCCTTCCCCAGCTCACAATAGTCCAAGTTCTGTCTTCTCACAAATGGAGAATGCCAATCATTTTTCCTCCCAACTAGAAGGAAATGCAAATTCTTTTTCAAAAGAGGAAAGTGTTGACATACTCTTTCCTTCACAAATAAATAACGAAAGTAACTTCGGTGAAACCACTCCCCAGCCTCTTATATCAGAAAAAACAAAAAAGGATCGTAGGCGAGGTACAGATGGAAAAGACAAAAAGCCAAAGCATAATAAGCGGGCAAAATGGCCAGCAATTATCAGGGATGGCAAATTTATTTGTAGTAGATGTTACAGGGTTTTTTCCAATCCTAGATCACTTGGTGGTCATTTGTCTAAACGATCCTATTGCAAACCTTTGGATGAATCTGAAATTTCTCCTGAAGTTCTCCAGCTTAATGGACAATCCTCCCTACTTGCAAGTATGATTCTTTCTTCAAATGCTTTAAGCTTACAACAGCAACAGGAGTCAACTTACAATGCAGATGCATGTTTTAAGGAACCATCATTTCTACAGCTGCTTGCTAATGAAAATCGGCCAACTGCCATTTTGCAGAATTTGTTTCCACGGACGAACATGACAAGTTTTAATCCAAATGAAAATGATGAAGGAAATGAAATTATCAAACAAGCTTTGGAAACTGCAGGAATTCCAAGCACTTTTGATTCTGCAGATACATTATCACATATAATTACTACCAACTGTGTTACTAATACCACACAAATAAATACAACAGTTTTACCAAATCCAGGCATATCACCTTCATTACCAACAAGTTGCAACCCATCTACCTTGCTCACAGACCAAAACAGAACACTTAACACCAAAATTTCATCAGAAGAATGCAACAGTTTACCTGTGTTTTCAGATGATTTAATACTTAAGACTATTGAAAATGGCTTGTGTCCCCATCTGGTTCCTAATACTGCTGCCACAACGCATAATTTGGGAAACAATCTTCCACGTGTTTCAGTCATAAGTAGCATCAAAAATTCAGAAGTATGTAGTTTGACTAAAAAAGAGAATAGTGGTTCAAAGAAAAAGAAGAAAACAACTGTCCCATTGGTTGTACCTCACATTTCACAAAAGTTGGTAGTTAATGATTTAGCAGGTTTAGAGCTTATCACTAAAAATGCTGAACAGAATATGCAAACAACAGAAAATTTTCAGTCAAATATAATAGCAAATAGTGAAACTCAAGGATTAGTGGAAAATCTTACAAAGAAATTAAGTAATGTTAACAGTGGATTAACAGTAGATATCAAAGAAAAGTTAAAGTCAGGTGAAGAAAATCATGTAGAAATTGTTCCCTTGCCATTGAAAAATGAAAATGGTGATTCTCAGGTTACTCTTGAATGTTGCATTCCAGAGAAGTCCAATTTTGAGATTTCAAATGATAACATTGTTCAGAACTTTGAGAAAACTCTTGAAATAATTAAAACAGCTATGAATTCTCAGAAGATAGAAGTTAAAAGTGAAATTCAAGAGATATCCATTGAAGCAATACAGAGCCCACAAAACAATACTGCTGAATATGTTTTTGAAAACCCTGCACAACTCCCTAAACTTAATTCTGCTCAATGTATAACACATACACAGAATATCGCCCTTGTTGAAGCCTCTCATAAAGATGATATTCAACTTACGGAAATTTTAGAAGGCTTGAAAAAGCTGAATTTAGAAAGTGAAACATCAAATCAAGTCTTAGATAATATAACTCACTGTCTTCCAGCAAATACATTAATGCCACAAGTCCTTATTCCAGGTGTAACACCTGAGACCACATCTCTTGTCCAGACAGCTTCAGAAACACATCCAATGTTCGTTGAAAAAGTTAATAAGCCATTTACTTGCCAGGCTCCGGGTTGTAATTATAGTGCCATGACAAAGGATGCATTATTTAAACACTATAGCAAAATACATCAGTACACTGCAGAAATGATTCTTGAAATTAAGAAACACCAGTTAAAGTATGCTCCATTTAAATGTGTGGTTGCTAACTGTCCCAAAACATTTACAAGAAATTCTAACCTCCGGGCACACTGCCAGCTGGTACATCATTTTACAACAGAGGAAATGGTAAAATTAAAGCTAAAAAGGCCTTATGGACGACGATCCCAAAGCAAAACCCTAAATGTATTACCAAGATCTAATGAAGTAAGAAACATGCCATATTTGTTAATGGAAAGTAAACAAGAGTCGCACTTGACTAAGGAACTTGATCTAAAGGAAGAACCAGTCATGGAATCTATGAAGGTTCCAGAAAGATTGATACCAGAAGCAGCAATACCAGAAAATACTTCTGATAAATCTGAAAAATTAGAAAAACCCTCCCAAATAGTTCCAGTTTCTCTGGAAATTCATAATATATCCATACTTAATAATAATCAAGTGCAGCCCAAATTACGTAAGATCAGAAGACATAGGAAGGAAGAAGAAAAAAAGAACAAAAAGCCAATTCCCAAGCCTTTGGAATTGCCCACTAGTTATAATCCTTATAGACCTTACAAGTGTGTGCATCAAGGTTGTTTTGCAGCTTTTACAATACAACAGAATTTGATTCTGCACTATCAAGCTGTACATAAATCTGACCTACCATTATTCTCTTCGGAGGCAGAAGAAGAAAGTGAACCAAGTAAAGAAGAGGAGACTGGTAAGGAAGAAGAAAGTGATGCAATTGAAACTGTGAAAGAATTCAGATGTGAAGTAAGAAATTGCTCTAGGATATTTCAAGAAGTTACTAGTCTTATTCAGCACTATATGAAACTTCATGAGATGACTCCTGAAGAAATTGGTAGTATGAAGTCATCCTTCGATGTTGGGAAATTCCTCTGTGATCAATCTGAATGTAAATCATCATTTACAACATATGTTAATTATATTACTCACCTTGAGACAGATCATGACATAAAAATAAAGCAGAGCAAAACAGAAGATTGCATGTACAAATGTGATTGTGAAGGTTGCGATCGTATTTATGCAACAAGATCTAATCTTCTAAGGCACATTTTTAATAAACATAATGATAGGCATAAAGATCATTTAATAAGACCTAGGCGATTTCTAACGCCAGGTCAGGAAAATATATCAATTAAAGCTAATCAGGAGAAAGTCATGAAAATTAAATACAAAGGATTAAAATACAGGACAGGAAAAAATGGAAACAGAATATCATTTAGAGCCAAGCGAAGAAAAGCAATAAGTGTAGAAGACCGAAACTTCCAACTAGGGCAAATTGGTGAAAATCAAACATATTCTTTAAAATGTGGAAAGTATATTTATTCAGTAAAGACAAAAGATGATGCTTTATCTGAATGCAGTAACAAATTTATTCTACAATATCCATGTATGATCAAAGGTTGCTCATCAGTTGTTACAAGTGAGAATAATGTAATTCGGCACTATAAATGTCATAAATTATCTAAAGCATTTACTTTACAACATCGGGACCTCTTGATTTTCTCAAATAAACATGCAAAACCTTCAGGAAAAGAGGTTTTCTCGCAAAAGGAAGCAACTGAGGACAAGGTTTGTGATTTAAAAGAAGTGCAGCCACCCTTGCCAGACACTTGTGAGGACTTGAGACTGTCTCCACTGGTGATGCCAAAAGAACCGGAAAAGACTGAGAAGGATGAAGTGGATGAGCTTGCAGAACTGTTTATTACCAAACTTATTAATGAGGATCTAGCAAGTTCAGAAAACCACGTTAAGGGCTCTTCTGGTGTAAATAATGACTGTCAGGAAACTAGTTCTTCTCTTTCAGAAAAGCAAAGCATAAGCAGTAATTTTAAAAGAGTAAACAAAGAAAAAAATATATCCCAAAGTAAAAAGAGAAAAGTTGAAAAGCAGGAAGAAATCTTGGCTGTTGAATTAAGCAGTGTGCATAGAGAACAAGAAAGTGCTGTTGCTATTCAAACTGTTGAAGAACAGTCTTCGACTTTCGATTGGAGTTCATTTAAGCCCATGGGGTTTGAAGTATCTTTTCTCAAGTTCCTTGAAGAATCTGCAGTGAAGCAGAAGAAAAACACAGAAAGGGGGGGTTATAATAATTGTGGAACCAGGAAACGTTCTCATTCTAACTCAAGAAAGTCTAATGAAAAGAACTCTGTTGTGAGAACACGATCATGTTCAGAAAGTGAAACTCGTGTACAGTTTGCTAATCCATCACAATTTCAGTGTAGTGGTACTGTAAAAATAGTTTTAGATAAGACTTTTAAAGATTGCACTGAACGTGTATTGAAGCAGCTTCAGGAAATGAAACCTATTGTCAGTCTAATAAGACTTGATGGACATTGGGAAGCGAAACTAGAGGTTACAAAATAATCAGGTAATATGAGCGGGCTCCTTGTTCTGATCATTAATGTATATCTGTATCACTTTTTTATTTTGAGTAGGAAGCCATTAAGCATGATGCTATTTCTTAAAGTGTTTTTTGGTTTTGTTTTGTTTTTTTGAAGTGATTTAACCTAGCAAGTTCATGACAGTTGTCATGTAAATTTATTTTTTATCCCTATGGGACTTGGAACAGAATCATGTTTCAGTTTTGTAAATAATTGAACAAAACCTCAATTTTTTATCAAAATTTGTCCTTTTCCATGTCTGAAATCTTTGTGAATTGTCTGTGGTATTTCTCGCCGGGTCACTGCTCATATATAACAGTACTTTTTATTTGTAGATACATTTTTGTATATATTTATTATTGTAAATCATTTGCTGCAAATGGCAGTCTGTAAGTCTGAAATATTAAATGACACATTTATATTCAGAATTTTAATTTGTAACTAAGTGATCCAGTTTTTAAAATGTTATTTTAATCTTAAATCTTTTTGAAGTAAAAACTACAATAGGTGAGTTTACCATATCCGATTTATTTTGCCTAAACTGTGTGTATAGGAGAGAAAGTTATCAGATCACATTTAAATGGTTAAAATACATACTGACACAGTTGTATTTGTAACTGCAAGTGTCCAATATTATTGGATAGTATTCATATGTAGCTAACTCAAAAAGTTTTCCTACAACTGCATATGCATTGCTTTTAATCAGATCGAAAACTTCCACTTCCATAAAATGATGGAAAATGTAAAATTTAAATACTTTGCTGGCAATGAAAATTTAAACACCATTTGGTATTAAACAATCCATCGTGAATGTGCTAGAAAATTAGTAGTGTGGAGCAGTGTATATATTTGAGGTGGTGATTTGTGAAGTAGCCCAGTATTGCCTTAAATAAAATCACATTTCATTTCTTGTTTTTTACATTTTATCTTACAAAAATACTTTTCCTTTTGAAATTTTTGATTGGTGTATAGAGTAATTTCTATAGCACTGCTTTGTAGACAGTGCTTTCTAAAGAATGAATTTTGAAATTTACCACCTTTATTTGCAATATGTGTTCAAGGTAGCATTAAAATGTAAAAGTGCTATTCAAATAGAAGATCTTCAGAAGAGATAAGACAGTTTCTTTATTCCCTGTTGCAACCAGAACTAAATTTCTTCTTGCCTACTATATATCCATTTGTGGCTACTAATGTACTAGTTAATAGCTACACGGAGCATGTTGTTTAGTAGAAAAAAACTTTAGTTATAGCTGCCAGTCTCTTCCTCATCCTGCCATATGTGTTATATTTTGAGATTGAAAATTGGCCACTTTTTAGTATCATATAGTCTTCTTTCCCAAAAGGATAAGGAAAGAAACACAAAATGGTTTCTTATATACTGGTCAGAATGATAAAAGTATAATTTTTCTTCTTCCTTACTCCACGGTTCATATATTGTGCATTCCCTACACAGATACGCACACACACACATTTAATTATCAGCCTTTTCATATTATGCATCATAGATGAGGATAATGCCAAAGCTTGCTTTTGTGCCATAGGTGAATGCATATTGATTTTCCTGGAAACATTTTTCCCTTTCAATAAGTGGTCCAAATGTAGGATTTGGTGATTTTATAACTATTTTTAAAATATATACAGCTCTGTCCTGAATTAGTGTGTTTCTCAGAAAATAAGACCCTGTCTTATATTTTTTTAAACCCTGAAATAAGCGCTTGGCCTTATTGCCATGTGTTCAAAAAAGCCTGATAGGGCTTATTATCAGGGGATGTCTTATTTTGGGGGAAACAGTATAAATTCCTTTTGGCATTTTATTGCAGACTTACTGTCTAGTGTCTACAGCTATTCAATAAAAAGCCCTCTTAATGTTTAGCATGAAGACTCTCATAGCATTTAGTATGTTAACCAGGAATCTAGAAGAAAAACTAAACAGAAAGAATAGATAAATAAAACTGAATTGTCAATCAGTAGGTGCCTCATCCTCTTGTACCCCAATAGTTTACAGCATCTAGGTCAATAACAATGAAATGCCTTCACAAAATGTTTCAAATAGTAGTAGAGATATTTTGAGGAGGATCTGGAGCTGTTTTCAGAATATTGTAAAAATCATTGTAGCATACAAATAAAAGTCATTAAGAATTTCCAGTAAAACTGGGTTATTAACAGTCTGTCTCAGCCAGAAAAAAAAGTTTGCCTGTTTCCCATTGGAACTGATACCTTGCACAAAGCCTGACACTTAAAACATGCTTTTGTATAACATTTTTCCTCTAGTATCACTCTCGTGTTTTTTAATATTTACTGTGAAGAAACTACACACCACCTCTGCACTGTGCATGCCCAGTGAAAAACAGATTTGGAAATGCAGTTTATCTGCTTGGGTGAAGGCTGATTTCCAACACAAACCAACATTCTTTAGAGAGGGTGACAGGACAGATTTGAACCAGGATTGAGTACTAAAATAGCCTATATACCAAGGTCCATTTAGCATTCGTGTGACAAACATCTGAATATTCACAAATACCTTAGAAGAACTTTGAGAGAAATTATCTGAAATGTAGAAAGGTTCACCTGCTTCTTGCTTAAATTTATTGTACCCAAGTCTATTTCTTTTATGGGCAACTCCTAAATAGTACTAATGTTCCAATAATTAAAAATGTATTAAGGTGAAGTAATGATTGAAAGAATAATTGTATTGTTTTGGCTAAACCTGTATTAGGAGAATTTTTTTTAAATTTCTGGACACCTATAAATGTAAAAATATATATGTAAAAAGAAGAGGCTGTGTTCTTTCCATAAAGTACAGTTTTGACCCTCCAAGTAGAGCAGGGATGTCAAACTCACGGCCCACAGGCCAGATGCATCATGTGCTGGCCATGCCCACACTATTTTAGCAAAGGGGGGGGAAGTGATATGTCGTGACGGCAACGTGACGCTGCAAGTTTGACTCTCCTGAAATAGTCTACTCAGGTATAGCTCAGTACAAGTTTTCTGTTTTGGAAGGAACTGGCTTATCGGATTATTTGGGATGCTTTCATATTGTCATTTTGGAAGAATTCAGAGTTCAAGAAGAAAGGAGGGGTCATGGAATAGCAGGGAAGGAAACTACTACATTTCCAGAGGTAATTTACAGCCTCTTTCCTCAATTGATCATGATAACAGTTAGGAAAAAGTAAATTGTTACAATAAAAAATTGGCATAAGGAAGGATCACTAATTTGAGATACATTGCTATCAGACTATTTTCAACAAAGTGAAGGGCACCATGGCTTTAAAACATAAGGGGGTTGAACAAAAAAGTATAAAACGTGGCCGTT
>JANHFM010008082.1:33421-46806 GCA_032468115.1 Grayia smithii
TGTGTTTTCCGATGGTCTTAGGCGACCCCTGTGAAAGGGTCATTCGACCCCCCAAAGGGGTCCCGACCCACAGGTTGGGAACTGCTGAACTGTCTATTTTAGTGAACTATTGTTTAAGTTCAATGGCAATCTCAAAATCATTCCCGTTTTTAAAAAATGAAAATTAATATAGAATCTGGTTTAGGTGAGCATGTTTCTATCAAGTTAACATGTTTTTTTTGTGTGTGTTTTCAGGGGATGGAATTCCCACAGTGTTTGTTGCAGTGGCTGGGAGAAGCAATGGCTTGGGTCCTGTGTTGTCCGGAAACACTGCTTATCCAGTTGTCAATTGTCCTCCTCTCTCAGCTGATTGGGCTGCCCAGGATATATGGTCATCCTTGAGAATGCCTACTGGTAAGATTTATCATTGAATACTTTGAATAAATTATTTTTTGGGAGATAGTACACACTTGAAAGTAAAGACATAATCTTAACTATATCAGCTGTAGTTCTGTTCAAAATAATGATAAAGTTAGAATGAATGCCTTGATTCTAAATTTACTATTTCTATAGACATATAGAAATACACACACAGAGATGATTATGGTCAAAAGCAGTATTTCATGAGATTTGCAGTAGTGGGACACACGCACCCCTCTTGTGAATAAAATTATTTTATTGCAGTTAAGGTTCTGTAAGACATGAATACACCATTTCCTGTATATATTTAACCTACATACTTTCCTGGGTTGTGCTTTACATTTGTCAGCATTATGACTAGACTGGTTATTTTTAGCTTTCCCCTCATCACCCAACAAAGATGTTTGCATTAAAGATAGAAATGGTGATAACTCACCGACACCTAGAGGTAGGATTCAACTTACAACTACAGTTGGAACCAGAACTTCCATCGCTGAGTGATGTGGTCGTTCAGTCATGCCTACTTCTACTTTTGCCCTGGTTGTTATGCAAATCAGTACACAATTCCAGCTTCCCCCAGTTACACCTTGGCTTGCTGGGAGCCTCCTGGGAAGGTTATAAATGGTGATCACATGACCCTGGGATGCTGCAAACAAATTCATGTCGGTTGGCAACTCCTAAATTGATCATATGGCTGCAATGGGTTGTGATTGTGAGGAGCAGTCGTAAGTTCAGTTTTTGTCATTTGAATGGTCATTAAATAAATGGTTGTAAGTTGGGGACTACCTGTATACTCTCAGAGACTGTCGGAAATGTTGAATCTCCCAATTACCACATGATGGCAAGCAGGGGACTCCACGGTCTTAGTTATTTCTCAGCACTTGGTCCACTGAGGGGGATGCACAGATAAAGAAGTGTTTTGAGCACACTGGGGCTTTGCTTGTGCAAGTTTCATGCATCATGAGGAGAAGGGTGCTGCCAGACTTTATCTGGGGTTTGCTCACACTTAAGCTTGCACAACCCTGGTACTGACTTGCCCAGACAAAGAAGGAACATGATCTGTTAAA
Organism: Grayia smithii; assembly: GCA_032468115.1. Lineage (NCBI taxonomy): Eukaryota > Metazoa > Chordata > Lepidosauria > Squamata > Grayiidae > Grayia > Grayia smithii. The sequence continues at coordinate 34,888 of JANHFM010008082.1, forward strand.
CCCTGTAAATATTCTTTCAAAAAAGTTATGCTCATTCTCTAACTTGAACAAGTTTTAGTCTCTGAAGAGAATTTTGGTATCTTGTCTTCCACATTCATCTGAAATGTTCTCTGTGAATTGTTAAATATTCTGTATTACGTATCAGTTTTTCTTGACTCACTAAATATTATCTAATGGCAATATTATTACAATCACACATTTTAAAAATGAAAATTGTTTTGCTTTTTAACAGGTCTTGGCTGTTCCACAATTCTTTCACCTGAAGGTGCTGCCCAATTTGCTGCTCAGATTTTTGGGTTGAATGACCACTGTGTATGGGCCAAACTGCGATCCAACATTCTGAATACATGGATCTCCCTAAAACAGGCTGACAAAAAGATGAGAGAATATACTTTATAGATGAATTCTTAAACCATCATTTCATTTTAAGTTCCAGAATTGGATGGCATATCATTCCTAGTATAAGTACTAATGGGAAACTGTTCCTAATCTATTTTATGATAAAGAGTGTACAGGTGCCCTCTGGTGTTCTAAGCTATGGTAGACGATAATCTTGCATTTTCTAGCACAGTGTAACTTGAAAGCAGAGTCACTTGCATTGAGGTAGAATAGATCTTACTGATCCATCATGGCTGGTTATTAAAGAGAAGTATTACCTGTGTCTACTTGTAACCCTGTACAGAATATGCCCATGTGGTGATTCTCCTGAAATTTATATTAAAGCTATCAGTGCCATTAATAAATGGAGCAGTTTGCTTTTGTTCTAGAATGTGGGTCACCATGAAATCAAATATATAAGACAAGTTATTCAAGATGGTGAAGTATTTTTGTGTGGAATGTTCTTACCAAAGCTTTTTCTATAATTAGTTTTAAATACAATGCTGATAATATATAAAGTTGACCTTCTGATAGCTTTGAGCAGATTGACAATTTACCATTTCAGACCTTACAGAAATACCTGGCATACCAGTCAGCTGCTTGATGGCTAGTGGTGATGGCGATGAACTTGGCAACTGTGAAGATTCGATTTCAAAAAAATGCCGGCATGCCACATAAGGCTGCTTGGTGAATTGTACGCAGCCTGGAATCAATATCTTGTGCAGAACTGATTTTTTACCATGACCAGCATGTTGACAATGTATCAATTACATACTGAACACCATGTTATCACTTAAAAACAATTTGAATTGAAACTAAGTCATACTAAAGGCTGCATTGAATGTTAAGGTTAATTTCAAGACCAATATACTGAAACATGTACCTGTTTGGTTTCTAACTCAGCCACCCATCCTCATGCAGAGACAATATCTATGCTCATAGATATTGTCATCTTCTGTCATCCCTGTTATTTTACTTTAGCTTTTCTAAGATTCACTTGAATTACTATGTAAGATCGGAGAGTTGAAATGAACATTGAAGGTCTTCCAGTCTAGTTGTCCGCATGGTGCAGGTATTAACACTATTCCAGGCAAATGGCTGACTTGCATGAAAACATCTAGTGAAGCACCCATAACTCTCCAAGAGGCATAACTTCATTTTGCTTAATAGCACACAGGAAAACTACTGAATGCTTGTCTTATAGCACTAATCATTTTTAGGTGGTTATATGCAGACCTATCATTTGGCCACAACTGAAGTTAGGCATATGACTTTGAATTTCATTAAGCTTTACCTTATAATGGGAAGATATATCTTCAAGAGAATACAAAACTTAATGCAATATTAGATAGTTTATAACTACATAGATATTCTACTTAATTCTTAGTAGAATTATATGCTGTTCCACCCATCAATAAAAATGAGTATCTGTCAACTATTCATACAAATGCATTCCTTGCAAAGTTTTGATACAGCAGTTGAGCTGCTGGGCTAAGACAGAGAATATATGGCAATATTGAGCCATCTAAGCAACCTTACAATGCTGCTGTTCCATGTGTAAAAATGAAATTCCTGGTCAAAAAGTGGGAGATGTAGTTATTCAGATGTACTGTATGTATCTACTGTATATAACTTGCCTCCTTTTCATTAGATTCCATCCAATATTTTTTTTCCAAAATCATTCATTTTGATTGCATGAACTATTGGTGTGTTTAATGTTTTGCAGTTTTAATAATCTCTAATTAGAAAAAGTTTCCAAAATACATAATTCAGTGTTAGTCAGAAAAACTTATTTGAACAGAGCCAATCTAAACTCTTTTGTCACTGACATCAAAATAATTCAATGCCCTGCTGATGTAATTGAAACTACTTTCACCTAAGTTCTAGAAGGCATTATGCTTCAAATTCCCAAAATATTAAGAATTCTGATCAGTTAAAAATATAAATTTTAAGTTTATTGAAAATTAAATATTAGCAAAAGCAAGATTTTTAACAAATAACTTTAAAAAATGAATCAAGATAGACATTTGAGAAAGTACAAAATGAGCCTATTGGCAAGCAGACTGCCATCTTGTATGTTGCAGTACAATTTCATATGAATAAGGCATGGAAATCTGCATTTTCAAACTTCTGTGTTCCAGAAATTATTTTTTAAAAAGCATACTTCAGTAGTTCCCAAACATGAACATCTTACATTTAAAAGTACAGTGACACAGCAATTTTTTTTTTTAATTGTTGGTTATTTTTCCAAATGCAGACATATATAGATTTGATATGTGGGTAAATTTAAAAATGATCTGTTACTGTGAACCTAGGGTTTTAAGAGAAGACATATTCCTGAAAGTATTGGATACACTAGATTTTTTCCATTCAAAGTTGGAGAAAAATATCCAAATGAAGGAAGAAATCTGACTCTGAAAATGTCCTCCTGGTACCACCAACTTTAGTTCTTTCTAGCATTAAGAAATATGAAAAAGGGGTTAAGACAGTTCTCTTGACTGTCTTTCATATGCTCCAACTATGGAGGCTTCATCAGACATGAAACAGATATAAATTACTTCTTACAGAAGCGAGGTGAAGAGAAGACCTTGTTTTTCCTCTCAATTAATGGGAGCCCATGAAGCCTGTTAAAAATTTCATCATCAGGGCCCAACAGTGTTATGTCTGTTTTTGTTTTTTTATTATATACTGAATAGATTGTTTAACCTTTAACCAATTAATTCCAAATAACATACACTAGTAGTCATCTATGTCTAATTTTAGTCACATGATATATGTAATCCAGTCACAGTGGCAACAGCTTCTTTGAAGTATTTTTCAACTGTTCTTTAACATGGCTCCAAATTCAGGTAATAATTTCACAAGAAAATTGTACCAAATTTATAATTTAATACTTAAAACAGAACTTCGCTCTACAAATAGACGATATGTTTAAATAATTGTGCAAACAGCAACAAGGTGCTGCTGTAGCTGAGGCAACTTCTGATTTGCAAGATTTTGAATTCATCTTTAATACTGTAAACTTGAACTGACAAATTTTAAATCTTGCACTTTCCACCGCAGTACTCGGTGGAAAATTTTGACAATGATACATTCCATTTGTATATAGTGCAAATAAATATTTTGCTGCTAGATTGTGTACGTGCAATATTAATGGCATCCTAATTGAACAACTATTGATATAGGAAAAAAATTCCTAATAGTTCTCATATCAGGACTAAAAGTGCAAATTCTGCAAGAAAAAAAAATCAGCTGAAGTTACAGCCATACTGTTATATTAAGGTCCAGGTAATTAATTATTTGGACTGGTCTCTGGAAAAATAGGTCAATATAGCTTGAATTTTTATCAAACGTTCTCTCAAAGACCTCATAGAAAGCACCGAAAGCTGATACTTAGGATCCACAGGAAGAACAGCTAGAAGCCACCAACACCATGCAGGTCCATCAGCTGTTTCCTAAAAAAGAAACCAAATTAAAAGGAAATATAACAATATTCAAACTTAGCACATTTAGGACAAAAATAATATAATGACGTGGTTATGTAATTGAGTTTAAAATAAAAATATTTCCTAACCTTAAAAATACAGTCCTCTTGACTATCATTTTTCATAAAATGCAGAAGTAAACTACTTAGCACACTTAAAAAAACAAGTGTGTTTAAAATGGTAGGTTAAATATAGTCAGCAAAATTCCAGATCTAACTTTTTAAAAATCAGAATTAATCCAGACTGGATTTCCCCCCCACCTGCTTTTTCAGTTATGCAGCCTCGCTTTACACTTCCTCTTTTTATTTCACCTTCCCTAAATCTGTTAATTTAGTTATTGTATTACTCTACTAGAAAAACAAGTGAAGGTCACACTGACAATTGTCTGATACTATAGTCGCTAAGTACCTGCAGGTTTTCTTCCTTCTCTGGCATTGGACCAAAGTACTGAAGTATTTGGCTATGAAATTTATTTCTTAAGTTTTGAAACCAGCTACAAGCCTGGTTGTAAACAATATTATGGAGCTCTTGGAGTTTTCTCATCTCACCTTCATCTTTAACCTGCACATCAAGAAAGTATAGTGTAATCACGACATTAAAGTTTAGCCATGAAACTGTATACAAATTACACAGCTAACATGGTATATAAAAAATATAGTTCAATCTTTACAAATGGAAAGGGAGGGGGGAAATGAATTACAAGGCAGCTCACTTCAAAATACCAGCAAGTAGGATCACAAAGCAAGTTGGTGTGGTCAATCATTCAAAGCCTTGAGAACTGAGAATGAGCTACTGGCTTAAGCAGTATTTTCCAACTATTCCTTTCTCAACTGGTTTCTGAATGCCTTTCCTGAATTCACTTAGCAACTGTTAGCCATTACTAGGCCATGGCTAACTCCTTATCCAAGGGTCAGTTTGATAAGACTTTAAATTTAGTGGAGCAGCTGAGATTCAGTGTTTCCTCTGCATTAGGATTATATTACGCAAATATGTGAAAACTTGCAATGTACAAGGAAATAAATGGGAAGGCATAAAAATGCCATAAAAAGGGATGTCTCCTCAACAAAGGAGCTCTGCAGTGAATATGTACAACAGGGTTTCCAAACACTTTTAGGGCAAACATACTTTAGAAATTTTGAAAGTATGGCAGCTTCACTTATCAACTGATTCATGAGGATATAGCCTGTGATAAAATGCATTTTACCAGAAAAAAATTCAAAAATTGTTTGTTAACATCTCCATATAATTCTTAAAGCACCATCTACCATTTCTGCATACATCTGACTTTTTTTACACATAGGTAAAGACATTTCATGGCAAAGCATCAACCATTATTTTTATTTTCTAAGAGTAGTGATGGGTCTGTGATGACTGGAAAAAAAGAACCATCAAAATAACTCAGATTCCTGAGGTAAGTTGTACAGAATGGAGAGGAATCTAACTCTCCCATTAAAAGTAGGAACTGAAAGGTGGAAGAACGTATCAAAATGACTCCCTTTTTTATATCTATCTATCTATCTATATTAGTCAGAATGCTTATTTTATGTAACAGTAATAGTAATGGCTAATAATATAAGACCAACCTGGACCAGTTATTATTACTACAAAGAGCTAGTTCAGCTAGAAGATTGTTCTTCAAATTGAACTAGTTACTTGACTCCCTAGTAACAAATGAGGAACAATGTCTAAAATTAAGTTGAATCTTAAACAAATTTGTTTCTGAAGAATATTCAAAGCCTCAGTATCCCCTACACAATAATCCGGTAAAAAGATTTCTAAAGTAAAAAAAAATGATATTCAAGTTGAAACTTTGTCTCATCAACATAAAGTTTTATCCTTTATTTAATACAGAGAAATGCTAACCTCAGACTTCCCCCCCCCAAGTTAAATAGTTACTGAATTTCAAAACACTATGTCATTGGAAAAGGTTAAGTCCTAACCATTCATTTAGCTATCATGGTGCTTCCGATTTGTCCTCAAAATTCTGGCTCTCTCAGCCCCCCCTGAAACCATGATCACAGCACTTGGCACCCAATTCACAATGTTGCAGTAAACTGGTTTCACATTATTGTGATTTCCATTGTTCTCTGTTGGCTTCCCACAAGCAGTCTATGAAGAAGCAGTCACAATCATGTGATATCCTTGCTTAAAACCCCAAGAGGTCCTTGTTAAATGATGGCAACCAGGATTTTTGGAATTGTTGTCATAAAAGTGTGGTCATGTGATATTATTATTAATGACATTTCTTAATGATAGAAATTTCAGTTCCAATTGCCATCATAAGGATTGTGTCTCTGTATGTGTGTTTCTATAGTCTACATTAAGTTGTGTTACTAAAATTAACAATAAGATAGTCCTTGACTTACATTTAATGACCAAAGATATAATAGCACTGAAAAAAGTGGCTTATGACCATTTTTCACTTACAACTGTTGCAGCACATGGTCACATGATCAAAATTAAGATGCTTGGCAACTGGTGTATATTTATGACAGTTGCAGGGTCCCGGAGTCATATGATCACCTTTTGTGACCTGACAAGCAAAGTCAATGGGTAGTCAGATTCACTTAACAACCATTACTAACTTAACAACTACAGTGATTCTCTTAACTGTCACATGATAGGTCGTAAAATGGGGCAAAACTCACTTAACAACACAGCTTAGCAGCAGAAATATTGGGCTCAATTGTAGTCATGAATTGAGGACTACCTGTACAGTTTCAAATTGGGAAAATATCTGATTGGTGTAACCAAGAAGGATCTTACAATTCCCTATAGAATCTATTTCCCTATAGAATCTATTTCCGTGATTTTTTAAGGAACATCCAAATAATCTACTTGGTCCCAAGAAAAATGAAGCAGCATTTTGAGAAGAGCGAGCATCTCAGGCTGCTGCTTTAGTATGCAGCATGCCAATTCTCTTTATTATTATTTTTAAATGAAAAGAACCCTGGATTATAAAGCCTTTCACGTAAGCTATTCATGGCTGAGTCATCTCCTGCTTGGACTATTGCAATGTGCACTAGATCAGAAGTGCCCAATCCCTGAGCCACAAATCGATACCGTTAGGAACCAGGCCGCATAGCTGGAAGTGAGTGGCGGGTGAACAAGCAAGCAAAACTGAAACCTTCCCCTCCCCATGCCAAAAACTACTGCACTAGACTACTCTTAAAGATCACTCATAAGCTACTTGGCCAAAATGTAGCTAAAGTGTTAGTTGGGAAGTTCCCATGTTTGTCCGTGTCACATCTCAGCTTTGTGAGCTGTCCTGGCTAGTGATGGGGTTTTCTGGTGTGACTGGTCCCTCTTGCCTGTTTAGCTACATATCTACCTTTCTGCTCTCACTGCCTATACTGTAAGACTAATTAGAGGTTGCATACTCCAGCTTTATTTGATCTCCATAGCCACTCATGTCAGCGAGTGACTCTGGGCGGTGTACACCGTAAAGCATAAAAAACCAAAACAATTGATACCAGGCATTGACATCCAGTGTCAATTGATATCAGGCATTGACATCCAGTGACATCTAGGAGACATGTTTTCTCCACAGCTGCACCAACACTATGGAACAGTGTTCCCCCTGGGTTCCAACCAGGGGTGAAATCCAGCAGGTTCTGACAGGTTCTGGAGAACTGGTAGTGGAAATTTTGAGTAGTTCAGAGAACTGGCAGATACCACCTTTGGCTGGCCCCAGGAGTGGGGTGGGAATGGAGATTTTGCTTCCCCTGCCATGCCTACCAAGCCATACCACCAAGCCACGCCCACAAAACCGGTAGTAAAAAAAATTGAATTCCACCACTGCCTTCATCTCTCTCACAGCTCATGACTAAGAGCTGTGCTGTACTGGTGTTAAAATATCCCTTATTTCAAAATCACCTAACGCAGCCTCAAGGTGTATAAAACATCTATTCACTCTTTTCCTCCATTATCTTAGAAGCAAGTCATATAAATGAAGTGGTTTAAAACCAAATTAGGAGTTGGTGACGAGGACAGCATATTTCATGCTTGTATTGTTTCCTGCCAAATTGCAGCAGCGATGGGGGGAAAGGCCCTTTTCCTTAGAAGTCTATTTCGCTTGAGCCCTGAGCCAGTTTGAAAGTGGACAAGAAAGATTTATCAATTATGCTGTTTTTTCCCCCTTTACTTCTGTTCTAGAAGACTCTTTGTTAGACAGTTCTGTTGATGTTGTGATAATTGAATGTGGCCAAGAAACGTCAACAGATTTTGCTCCTCTGGAAGTTATACAAAATTCAAGAATGGAAAGCCATTTTATATCTACTTGCTGTCAGTTGATATTTAAACTGGGAGTGCCTAGCAGAAGTCATAAAAAATATGAGAATTCTTTGGTTTTGGTTTTCTATTTACTGGAGCAAGGTATTGTGTTTCAGGGCATGGGGAAAAAAATCAACCAACTACCTGTATTTTTTGGAGTATAAGATGCACCAGAGTATAAGATGCACCTTAGTTTTGGGGGAGGAAAATAAGAAAAAAAGCTGATTGGGGGTAGATCTGCTTCCTGGAATATCCCCAATCAGCTGTTCCCAGAAGTGAATTTTGGCACCAGGTTCCTTGGTTCTTAGCTCTGTGCCTTGCTTTTTTTTTCTGCCTCTGAAACTTCTGAAACTCCATTTCAGAAAAAGCTTTTTTTTTTCTACCTCTGAAAGCCTCCGAAACTGTGCTTCGGAAAAAAAAGCCTCTAAGGCTTTTTTTTCTGAAGCTCTGTTTGGAGAGCTTCTTTCAGAAGAAACTTTTTTTCCTGAATCTGCTTTTGGAGGAAGCTTTTTTCAGCCTCTGAAATCTCCATTTGAGAGGCTGGGTGGGGCTATATTCAGAGTATAAGACACACCCTGATTTTCACCCTCTTTTGGGGGGAGACGAAAGGTGCGTCTTACACTCAGAAAAATACGGTAATTCATGTATGTGAATACAATAATACATTGAAATATCTTATTTATTTATTTATTTATTTATTTATTTATTTATTTATTTATTTATACATTTTTGAAATATCTTTGAATATTAGTAGCTTGGGTTGGTAGTTCTCTTGTTGGTTTGAGTTCTGAGCTTGGCGATTTGGTTGCAAATGTTTCGCCCCCATCCGAGAAGACATTTTCAGTGTACTTTAGATTGGGTTAGTCTGGGGTAGCACTGGCTTTTCAATACCTTGCTAAGCCCTAGTCTGATTTCGGATTGTGTGATTGGCTATAGTTTCTGAGCCATAGTCCTTGGTTTTAAGTACTATCCACGTGATGTAAACTAATGCTGGTGTTGTTCGGATATCTTCTGATGATGACGTGGTCTAGTTTTGGATTGATTTGATTGGCTGCATGTGATGTGGTCCGATTTCTTGTGATCTGTTGAGTTATAACTTTGTTTGTAGCGTGGTTGTTCGTTGATCTTTAGAAGCTGCCTTCGGGATCATGGTTGATGTTGTCTTTTTGTTCTAAGTGGTTGGTAGATTGGGTCACTGTCAATATGTCTGTTTATAGATTTATTGGTGGAGAACCAGGCTTCCAGGAAATCCCTTTCTCTCCATGACTTTGCCTGGGTTACAACTGTGGTCCCAGTTAGACACAAATTCGATACCGACTGTCAAAGAGTGGATTTTAAAATTGACTGAATTAGCAGAGATGGCAACATTAACTGCTCTGGTAAGGAACAATGGATTAGACATGTTTATAAGAGCCATTTGAGGAATTTCTACGTGTTAAATACAATGACAGGTGGTTAACAGAGGGATTTGAAGATTAGTTTAAACTTCAGGGTAACCTGTTTTTATACACACATACAGAGAGAGAGAGAGAGAGAGAGAGAGAGACAGAGAGAGAGAGTTGTTGTTCTTAGAGTTTGATGGGTTTTTTGTCTGTTTTATCTTCTTTTGTTTTGTATTTTATCTTTGGTGATAAAAGAATAAATAAACATTTTTAAGACAAGCATACACATGACGCTCCAATGTGATAACTGATTTATATCTGCAATTTATGTGGATCAGAAATCCATAATGACTAGCACTGATGATTTTACCTAGTTTGGGTAATGAAACAGCTGCAAGAAAACAAGCAAGCAAGAGAGAACCAAGGACTCCACATTTCAACCCTGAGTTAAACATATTCCCCTTTATTGGAACCAACCATCAGCTATCCACTATAATGCACACTTCTCCAAATTTCTGTATTTGCTTTTCTGTTTTAAAAATGCATATTTGAATGACAATAACTACATTATTTTTTTTATTTGTTAGATTTACATCCTACCTTTCCTCAAAAACCTGAAGACAGCTTACATGGAAATCTTTCTTCACAGTAAGCTCCATCATAGCAACCCCATGTTGGAGGTTGGGCTGAGAAAGAGTTACTGGGCCAAAGCAGGGGTGGGTTCTACTTACCTTTACCACCGGTTTTCTTCATGCACGTGCTTTGCGCGTGATCATGGAGCGCCAAATGGGTGTTCCACTCATGTGCACTAAATACTTTTTGGGAAAACAGCTCAAAAAAAGTGCTCTGCACCTGCGCCCAGCTGATGGGTGCTTTTTAGTTGATTGCTGCACCTCAGCTGGGCTAAACAGCTCAAAAAGAAAGGAGAAAGGTAAGTATGGGCAGGCGGGTGGACCCAGCTCCCAGCCACGGAGAACTGGTTCGGTGATGTCACACCATCACCGCTAGCAGCTCGTGCGAACTGGGCCGAACCGGGAGCAACCCAACACTGGGCCAAAGTCATCCAAGGATTTCCTATGGCTGAAGAAAGATCCCGGATGTCACCTGTTCTAATCTCTGTAGCCACTACACTAACCTAATAAGTAATACAAGACTAATAATTTACCTGAACAACAGCATTGTCATTTGCTTATCACTTCTTTGGCTCCATCCAAATAACTACCGTATCTTTAGAATGTTTTGCCCTGTTGTACATTAACTGAGGGTTACCCACTCCAACTGGCAACAAATTGTCAAAAGTTTAAGTTGAAAGACATCTTTCAATGCCATCTGGAGACATCTTTCAAAGCCATCTGGAGATGCGAGGGTTTGAACTGGTGACTTTCTTAGAGCAACTCTGCCTTTTGCAGCATCATAATGTTCACTTTGCATCTTGTGCAGTCCTTCTCTCAGCCGGACCCAAGGACATATCAAGATTCTGCCCCTTTGTATCAGGAATGGTGGAGATTATGTCATATGTCCTTTTGATAGAAAAGATCCACTAAGTCACGTTAAGCAGTGGTGGGATTCAAATAATTTAACAACCAGTTCACCCAGGAGCAGGTTTGCTGTCTTGGGAGATATGGCACAACCTGCCCCTGGGTGAATCAGTTGTTAAATCTCCCCTCCCGCTATCAAAACAGATCCTGGGCACTGCGCCATGCTGCAATGGAGAAATGGGCAACAGAGCAGTCGGCACAAGGGAAGGAGGAGGAGCAGGGAAAAGAAAGAGGGAAAGTGGCCTTCTCCTTCACTTGCGCCGGCCTCTCCATTGCCCATTTCTCCATTGCACTGCGGCACAATTTTGATAGCGGGTGGTGGTGATGTCATTTAACCGGTTCACCTGAATGGGTGCGAAGCGGCTAAATCCCACCACTGATGTTAAGTGTCTAACTTTCTTGAAAAATCCACTGATTTTTCACTGATTAAATATTTGATGGAGGAGCATGGCTCCAATATTTGTCAAATGGCAAAATTCTGTTAAACAGTCTGCAGGATAAAGAAATACTGTACAGAGGACAAGGCAAAACAGGATTTTGCCTTGTTTACAGGATAGTAAACAAATAGGATATTTTAGCTTTTGAGTAGTGTTCTTGTAATTTAATATTACATTAATTTAGTAATGTAGCTAGTACTTTTATATGGGAGTATTATTCGCGTTCATATTTTACTTATCTTAATTTCTATATAATTTGTTTGGTAACTTTTGTATCTCATCTTGCTTCATGTAACTTTTGCAATTTTGCTTAATAAAGGATTTGACTTGATATTCAAACTAATCTTTTCAATACAATTTTTTTAAAGTACAGTTTGTCTAAAACCAATTGGAAGCTATTAATATGCCACTGATTATACCACTGATG
>JANHFM010008082.1:254485-265923 GCA_032468115.1 Grayia smithii
ATTTGAGTTTCATCTTCAGGATCTGGCCTTCTAAAGAACAGTCAGGGTTGATCTCCTCTAGGACTGACCGGTTTGTTTGCCTTGCAGTCCAAGGGACTCGCAGGAGTCTTAGAGGCCTCCAATTGTCTCACTATTTGATTTCTACTTTTTAAAATATAAATTACATTCACTATTCCACAACTATTCTGATTTACTCAACATGCTTAATTCTCAGTGCCTTGTGCTTTTATATACAAGGAAAGCAAGTTACATATTTGGGATTATTTTTTTTTCAAAGAAGAGGGTTTCTATAACCGAAAACACAGCAATGCTTCTCCTGTGCCCATTTTCTTTCAGTTTCTATCAGCATGAGAGTATGTATGTCATTGAAAAAGATAGCATTGTGATATCTCAGACAAAAATCTTTGGCAATAAATGTAGCCAATGCACTTTTTTTTTTCATAGCCTGCTTAAAATTGCTATTTATCTGAATTATGTATTTAAATGGAGAAATGCACAACATTTGCAAGGCATGTAATAGATGAGTGACTTTTAAAATACTGTCAGGCCTGTTGTTAAGGCCTGTTCAAGTCTCCTTAAAATAAAAGTATTGTGACTTTTTGGTGGAAGCATACAGTATAATTTCCATGATTTGATTATCCAGAATAAAAATATAGACACAATGAAACCGTGAGATTATAGAGGGAAAATGTTGTTGGAGAATCCCAAAGCAAAATGAACCCTCAAGGAGGAGTCAAGAAACTGGAAAATGCACAACACGTTGGGGAGGGAACAAAGAGAAACACAGGAAATGAATTCACTTTATGAAAATGCAAAATCTTTCCAAATAGGTGCTTATAGTTTTGGGTCCTTTGAGAGGGTGGCACCAATATGGGAAAAATCACTATAAATAATGCCTTCGTTTCAGCAAACCCAGAAGTTTTAAAATATTTTAAAATATTGAATAGAAATAAAGGAAGGATCATGTTTTTAATCTGATTCTTAAACAATGTGCAAAGCAACAATAAGGATGACCAGAAATTATGATAAGATTGAGATAATGATCGTGCTCCCGATAGAAATATAATGCATCCAAATATTATTTATATAACATCCAATAATTTCCAGATATTTATTTCTCCTGTTGGAAAGAGAAGTTTCTCTAAATAACAGAACCCCTGTTTCAGAATGCTGAAACAGATTGTACAGTTAATACATGTGTATTCCAGATGTGATACTCTTCCATAGGCAACTGAGTAACAAGGTTGATGCATCAAAGTTCAAGTATTTCCTGGTCTAAAAGGTAACACAAAGTTCCACTGGGAATCTGGGTATATTTTGTTCTGACTAAATGAAAAGTTCTACCCAGTAGTGGGTTTCAATTCTGTTTGCTACCGGTTCGCTCGTGGGTGTGCGTGGGTGTGCGATGCTTCTGCGCATGCGCAGAAGCTTCTGCAGATGCACAGAGAAGTCTGGGTGGGTGGGCAGAGCCTCTGCCGCCACAGCAACCACTTCACCCGATCAGGGGCAAATTGGTAGCAATCCACCACTGGTTCTACCTCTGTCAAGGTTGACATTGATCAAGGATGCAGTCTTAAGTATTTAAGGATGTCATTCAGCACATTTATGTTGTATTTTCAAAAGAAACAAAGTCTGTTTTTACAATCTCTCCTGTCTTATAAAATGACTGCTTCTGTGTAGGTGCTTATATGTGTATGTATATCGCTCATCATGCCTGCTCTTTAATACGTAGCATTTGTGTAAATCTTAAAAAAGATTTAAGGAGCTTTAAAATGAATTCTATGAAGCTGTAGAAACTAGGCGTCTCTGTGCATGTGTTCTGGGGAGAACTTCAAAGCCTTAATGCTTTCTAGGTTACTCACCATGTACTTCATATAAAATAAAATTATATATTAAATTAATTTTATTTTATTGAAAGGCCCCAAACGTTATCCTCCACGCACAAGAGTTGTAGTTGTTATAACGTTCTCTCTCTGTGCAACATTATTTAACATGGATTGTGATTATATTAATGGGAGTGTCAGTATTTCTTTCGTAAACAATATTGGGAAAAAGTCAAATGACATGGCTTGGAGGAATCTGAAAGACCTGAAAAGAAGCTCATGTCAACCTGAACCTGGTTGTAGCCCGCTATTGGATAATCACTTGTTATTTCATAGGAAAATAAGAAGCTGCCTGATATTGTGTACAAGCAGATAAATAAACTATACTTATCTTGATGGATAAAGTTGATTCTGATGGGTCTTCAGTGTTTCAGGCATAGCAACTGTTATATATTATATTAATAATATATATATATTATATTATATATATTAATTTTGTCAGCTCTTTATAGTGACAGCTTTTTACCTGCCACCTCAGATCCCACCTTCGTCGCCAGATGTTATATATTAGGACCAATGGAAGGATGAGGCTGGACAGGTTAACAGTTAACTTGTTTATTAACAACACAACTTAACCGGGTCTCGCTCCTATGCTAACAACTGAGGAGACGGATCCTTGTTCATTTGACAGCTCTTATATACCAGAGCTGTCAGCGCTTTATCCAATCAGAGGCTTGTCTTTTTCCCGCTAGCTGGAACTTGCCGGTGTCCAATCAGACACGCCTCTAGCGTCAGAACACAACAGCAACAGTATACTCCTACATAGTGCTTTACAGCCCTCTCTAAGTCTTCTCTAAACAGTCATATTGCCCCCAACAATCTGGGTCCTCATAAGATCCAACGTAAATATAATGCTGGTAGCAGAGGTAGGATGCTTCCGGTTTGGACCACTTCGTGTGAACCGTTAGTTCCACCCAGCGGCTGGGCCTGCCCACCCACCCTTGGGCTATCTCATCATATATAATCACAATTTTTTTGATGCCACGCATATGCATGGAAAGCACACGCAAGAGCGAAGCTCACATTTTCGGTTCTGGTTGTTACATTATGTGACACCCACTTCTGGCTGATAGCCAGTGGTCTTGAAAATACATGAGTGATCCTCACTGATTGCCTGAGTCTGCGGATGTTTGAGGTTAAATATTTCTGTTCATCTAGCTGTTATCTGTCCACCACAGTTTCTTTAGCTGTTATTCAAAAATTCCTGCTTCTATCTCCTGACCTTTGCTATCCTTCAAACATGTGTTCCAGTTTCTTTACAACCTCTGTTCCACTTCCACATGAAAGCTGCTCACTCAGCACAGCAGATCCATTGTGGCTATGTATTTTCTGACAAAGATGAATTCAAGCAGATGTTTGCATGTTTCACTGGTGAGGTTTTAGATACTTAAACACTCACATATGGACAATTCAACAGAAGTAACTGGCAAAGACATTATACAAAGGAACTCAATGTGATATTGTAGATAGCATCAGGCTACTATCATGGACACCTCAGTTCAAATGTCTACTCTGCCAAAAAGCTCATTCACTGACCTTGGGTGAGCTGCTAACAGTCACCTAATCTATTTCATGGGTTGTTGAAAAGATAAATGGGAACATAAATGACACTCCTAAAATCTGTGGAGAAAGACCAGGAAAATGTGGAATAAAACTAGTGGCTGATAACAGAAAGAGCTTTCAATGTAAATTTACTTATTAAATTTGTTTTAAATAAATAATTAAATAAAACGGAGAGCTCTTTCTATGTAAATCCCTGTGGAATGATCTACCTGTGGAACTTCGGACCGCCCCAGACCTTCACTCCTTCCACCGCGACCTGAAAATGTGGCTTTTTCATCAATCAGGCTATGGCTGACCAATTTTAAATATTTTAAATTATATTTAAATTGGATTTTAACTCTTATTACTATTGCCCCTTTTTAACTTTTCCAATATTTTAATGTTAAATGTTATGTTCTTATGTGTTATATTTGGCCTGTATGTTCTTATGTCTTTTATATGTTTTTATATCTATGTTTTTTATTGTGAGCCGCCTCGAGTCCTTCGGGAGAAGGGCGGTATAGAAATTTAAATAAAATAAAATAAAAATAAATAAAATAAAATAAATACAATTTAAACATAAACAAATTCCTCCTTTATGTATTATTCAGGAATATTGATACTTCCAAATAAATTACTGTACTGATTATATTATATTAAATTATATTTACAGAATTGAAGCTCCTACAGCAGGGGTGTCAAACTCGCGGCCTGTGGGCCAGATGTGTCATGTACTGGCCCTGCCCCCACCTGGTTTAGCAAAGGGGAAAAAAGTCCTGATACATCACATGATGCACCAGTGATGACACAAGTTTGACACCCCTGTCCTACAGATAGTCAGGGGAGGGAAGAAAGTAAAACCAACATGTTCAAGTTCACAATATATGCAAAATGCCACCTTCGATCAAAAGACGGCCATAATACATCTCTCATGGAACCAGTAACCCTCCTTATTTAAGTAATTAAAAACAAGGTAAGTAATGCATCATGTGTGAATCCTCCAATAATACATAAACCTTGGTGAAATTTGTCTATGGAGATTCTCAGTCATCTAGGTCATGGTTGTCCCAAAGGTGCTTTTTCAAGAGGTAGCTGGTCTTTCTTGGGTTTTTTTGAAGATGTTTTGCTTCTCATCCAAGAAGCTTCTTGCTAAAGCATTGGATCGAAGTCATTCATCATTGTTGAATAAATATCCAGGGCATAAAAGGCAATTCTGTATTTGTCTGCTACTTGCAGACATTAATCCTTCCCAATATATAATGGTGCCAAGTTCTGTGCAGTAGCACTTAAAATGCATCAGATGATGACCAGTGCATCAGACTAGACTTAATGATTATTTAAATAATTAAGGGTTTTGTATTGTGGTAGTCATATATTAACTCATTTTTTGGCATTTATTTGTTTTTTAACCCCTCCTTATGGATTTTTTTAATTGTTCTATTATCTATCTATTTGTCTATCTATCTATCTATCTATCTATCTATCTATCTATCTATCTATCTATCATCAATCTATCAATCATCTATCTATTATATGTATATATGTATGTGTGCACACATACACACATATGCTTTTTAAGTGTATTTTTGTGTTTTTACTTTTGTGTAATAATTGTTTTAATTTGTGTAATTAATGTTTTATTTTTTTAAAAAATACATTTGTATCTCAAACCTTTTTATGTGGGTCTATGATTGATTCTACACATCAAAACCAGTTCTGGTTTTAAATTCCTCAGGGCCAGAATGGGCAACCTGAGATCTTGGCCACATGTGGCCTCTGAACTTCTCTTTGCACTCTCACCCACAAAAATCTTTATGATTACAGTTATTGAGTTCTTTTTTTTTATTGAAAAGTTTTACAAACCAATTTTCCCCCCAAATATAAATAGATAGATAGATAGAAGTAGATAGATAGATAGATAGATAGATAGATAGATAGATAGATAGATAGATAGATAGATAGATATAGAATATGGATATAGATGATACTTACCACTTTGCACCATTGATCAACCTGCAGCTGATACCCTCCTCCCCAAAAATGTAAAATGTAAAATATAGCATATGGCTGCTAAAACATAACCTTCTCCTGGCCAAGGCTTTCTCATACCTATTCTCAGACTCATCATTAAAGATAATTTGTTAAACACTTTTGGCAAAAAGATGTAATAAATAAATGACATCTTGGTACGTGTAAGGAGTCATGGATTTAAAAGCAGAGGCAAAATTTGCATGCTACTTACAGCCCCATACTTTGTAGTAGAAATGTGCCAACAATCAAGTCTGGTTTACAAATGAAGGAAAGCAATCCAAGATAATACAATGGACTACATCATTGCAGAAAGCAAGTGCAAAATATACTTTTTGAAATGTTCTCTCAAATGACAAAACAATAAAGAGCTACATATTGCCAAGGCAATGCCTTTCCCAGTTGCAACATACGGCTGTGAAAGTTAGACCATAACAAAAATTGACAAAGTAAAACAGATGCCTTCAACTTGTATTGCTAGAGAAAATTGAGAATAACTTGCACAAGATATTCTCAATTTTCTCAATTAGATGAAGGAAAAAAAATCACACTATTCATGGAAGCACTAAAAATGAAGCTAAAGGTTTAACATCTTGGATGCATCGTGTGATGATAGTCACTGGAAAAGATACACATATTTTTTTTCTTTTTTAGAATAAATATGTGTGTGTGTGTTTGTAAGTATATGTCTATTTATATATCTATAAAGACATATATACATATACAGGTAGTCCTCGACTTACGACCACAACGGAGCACAAAATTTTTGTTGCTAAATGAGACATGTGTTAGGTGAGTTTTGCCCTATTTTATGACCTTTCTTGCCACAGTTGTTAAGTGGATCACTGCAATTGTTAAATGAGTAACATGGTTGTTAAGTTTAACTTGCTTCTCCATTGACTTTGCTTGTCAGAAAGTCACAAAAGGACAAAGCAATTGTTACATACATACACGTGTGTTTATGTTTGTGTGTGTGTGTGTGTGTGTGTGTGTGTGTTTTATATATCTGTATACCAGTGGTGGTTTGCTGCTGGTTCAGCCCGGTTTGCGCGATCCGGTAGCAGTAATGGTGTGACGTCACCGAACCGGTTCTCCGCGCCCGGAAGCTGGGCCCACCCGCGTGCCCGTACTTACTTCCCCCCCCTTTTTTTCCCATTTTCCTGCTCTGTGCATGCGCAGAGCACTTGTTTTTAGGTTGTTTTTTGTAGATTAGTTTCTACGCATGCGCGGAGTGCGCATTCGACATGGGAACCTTTTGGGAAAAGTGTATTTTTGAGGTTTGATGGCTAATAATACCACTTTTGGGGGGAATTTCAAAATAATCATATTCCACTGCTGGAATGGCCTGGGAATAGCCCAGACCTTAACCCAACTGAAAATGTATGGAGCCGACTAAAGACACTTGTTAGTCAGAAGTGACCCAGCAATAAAACCCAGTTAATAGAAGCAATCATTCAATTTTGGTTTCACTTTATAACAGCTGCAGAACTAATAGAATTGGCTCACTCCATGGGAAGACGTTGTAATGCCATAATTCATGATAAAGGTTACCCAACTAAGTATTAACTGACGTGATAATTTTTCTACATCTCATTTTTTCTGTGTTTCACTTTTCTTCTTTATACTGTAACTGCTATTCTAATAGCAAATCCTTCATAGAAGGTATTGTATTACATTCTTGATTAAGTTATCTTTCCATTGATATATAATTTTATGGTATTACTCCAAGAAAAAATGGTTGTTATTAGCTAGTTTTAGAAAATACACTTTTCCGAAAAGGTTTCCACAATTTTGACCACTACTGTATATGCCTTACTGAAGTAGACATTAATGAGTAAATTCTGAATTAAAGTAAACATTCACAGAATTTCACCTCTGAAGATATCCAGCCCCACAACCACAACTCTTAGTCAACAGACAAGCCTGCAAGTTTGAGGCTAGAAATATTTAACAGATATTTGGGGGCAGCATGCCCAGTATTTAATTTGTATTATAGTTCAGTCTATTGGATAGTCAATATAAGAGTGAAGTGCAAACAGAGCTCTAAAATGTTATCCATGTAACATTTTATTCCTAACCAGAGTGACATTCAGCTGCACCAATATACTTCTCAAAGATTTTTAGGAAGATAAATACATTAGCATTATCCATTTCTAGAAATATAATTTCTGCTATTAAGACTCAGAATAGCTTCCAACTTGAAGTAAAATACATAGTTTTCTTATAGGAAAACTGGAAAAGAGAAGAGAGAACAAACCAGCAATTAAAAGCTGGGGATAATTTGAAGAAACATAAGGAATGCATGTACATTTAGGCTAAAGAATCACAATAACATTGATACTTTTTTCCAGTGAACTGAAGAGCTAGAATTGCTGCTATTCAAGTTGCGTACAAAGCAAGAATGACATCAAGAAAAAGTGCAATAGCCCTAGCAATAGCATTTAGACTTATAGTCCATTCAGAAGGCATTCAGACCCCCTTCACTTTTGTCAATTTTGTTATGCTGCAGGCAGCTTGATTCTACAGTTGTTGAAATTCATTTTTTCTCATTAATCCACAGTACGTCATAATGACAAAGTGAAAACAGAATTTTAGAATTTTTGTCTGTAAATTTATTAAGAGAAAACTGAAATATCACAATTGGCCTAAGTATTCAGTTCCTTCACTCAGTACTTTGTTGAAGCACCTTCGGCAGCAATTACAGCCTTCAGTCTTTTTGGGTATGACACAACAAGCTTTGCACATTTGGATTGGGGGATTTGCTGCCATTCTTCCTTGCAAATCCTCTCGAGCTCAGTCAGGTTGGATGGTGACTGTTAGTGGACAGCCATTTTCAGGTCCCTCCAGAGACGTTCAATAGGGTTCAGGGCTCTGGCTGGGCCACTCTAGACATTCACAGAGTTGTCCCTAAGCCACTCTTGTGTTTTCTTGATTGTGTGCTTAGGATTGGTATCATGTTGGAAAGCGAACCTTTGGCCCAGTCTGAGGTCCTGAGCGCTGTGGAACAGGTTTCAATTTGAGGATAACTTTGTACTTTGCTCCATTCAGCTTTTCCTAAACCCTGACCAGTCTCCCAGTCCCTGCTACTGAAAAACATCCCCACAGCATGATGCTGCCACCACCCTGCTTCACTGTTGGGGTGGTATTGGGCAGGAGATGTGAGGTGCCTGGTTCCTCCAGACATAACGTTTAGAACTGAAGCCAAACAGTTTAATCTTGGTTTCATTAGACCAGACAATCTTGTTCCTCACAGTCTGTCCTTCAGGTGCTTTTTTGCAAACTCCAAGTAGGCTTTTCATGTGTTTTGTTTCCGTCTAGTCACTTTGACATAAAGCCCAGATCATTGGAGGGCTGCAGTGATGGTTGTTTTTCTGGAACTCTGTCCCATCTCCACACAGGCTCTCTGGAGTTGTTAGTGACCATTGGGTTCTTGGTCACATCTTTTAATAAGGCCTTTCTCCCTCGATTGCTCAGTTTGACTGGACAACCAGCTCTTGGAAGAGTCCTGGTTGTGCCAAACTTCTTCCATTTGAGAATTATAGAGGCCACTATGCTCTTTGGAACCTTTAGTGCAACAGAAATTTTATTGTAGCATTCCCCAGATGTGTGCCTTAAAATAATCCTGTCTCTGAGCTCTACAGGCAGTTACTTTGAGCTCATGGCTTTTGTTTTGCTACAGTATGCATTGCCAGCTGTTAGGCCTTCTATAGAGTGGTGTGTGCCTTTCCAAATCATATCCAATCAATTTAATTTACCGCAGGTGGACTTCAACCAAGGTGTAGAAACACCTCAGCAACCATCAAAAGAAATGGGAGGCACCAGAGCTAAATTTCAAGT
Source organism: Grayia smithii (assembly GCA_032468115.1). Lineage (NCBI taxonomy): Eukaryota > Metazoa > Chordata > Lepidosauria > Squamata > Grayiidae > Grayia > Grayia smithii. Next base: position 263,776 of record JANHFM010008082.1, read on the forward strand.
GTTGTTGCAAAGGGTCTAAACACTTATGCCAATATGATATTTCAGTTTTTTTCTTTTTAATAAATTTACAAACATTTCTAGAATTGTTTTCACTTATGGTGTAAACAGAATCTTGAGTGTAGATTAATCAGAAAAAAGTGAATTTCAACCTTTAGAATCAGACTGCAACATAACAAAATTGACAAAAGTGAAGGAGGTCTGAATACTTTCTGAATGCACTGTATATACTGCTTCACAGCACTCTCTGGGCGGTTTACAATATCAGCATATTGCCCTCAACAATCTGGGTCCTCATTTTACCAACCTCGGAAGGATGAAAGGATTGAGCTGCTAACTCCTGGTCACTCCTGGCAATGGGCAGAGTTAGCCTGCAATACTACATTCTAACCACTGTGCCACCATGGCTCTAATCTAGCATAAAGGTTATAATTTATGTGGTTATTTTATAAAACTAGGGATGACTATATAAAATTACAATTCAATATAGTAATTTTTCCACTCATGCCCCAATATTACTACTTTTATGTGAATTTACAAAGTTTGACTTCTAAAACTATATTTTTTGGAAATAATTATGCTTTTATGTCTAGCAGCTCTCTTGTTTGTCAAAGATATTCAAGAATTTAATGAAGGCAATGTGCCAGCTTATGGGGAAAAAAAAGAATCATTGAAACATTTGGTTTCTATACCAGCCATAGAAAAAAAGTAGCAGAGGTGGATGAATTGATCCAATTCTGTTCAGTCAGTCCTTTTGTAAAATATTGTCTCCCTTTTAGTCTTTGCTAAAGGCTTTTCAGTTCATGCTGACTTTGGAAGGAGGCCCTACAAACATTTTATACATTTATGGACTAACTTTAAGCTGATTTTATAAAAATGTCTGGTTATATGTAACAAAAAGTAAATTTCTATAGTTGCACAAGCAAAATAAATAAAATCTTATTTGCATACTTTAGGAAGGCATGCATGAAAGTATGGGCCATATAGTGATATCTCAAGAATATGTGGGGACAGAACAGGGGGAGTAACGAATCATGTGAGGAATCACATTCAAAATTCGTAATGAACTGTTATTTCCATGACCAGGAACAGAAAAGATTATGCACCTTGAAAGAATGTGATTACTTAAAATAAATCACACTTCTGGATTAGTTTTTTTTATTATTTCAGAGCACAATATCTATATATTCTATATCTATTATCTTCTTTATAAATGTTAATTTATAAAGAACAAAAAATGTAATGCCATGTTAGATTATTGTTACTCCACATTAATACTTTTAGAGTCCTTTCTAACAGTTGCTAAAAAGATTTTACATAAAATTAACTTATTTAAGCTATTAATATAGAAGTTGTAAGAAGTTAATAGCTACAACTAAATCAATTTTCAAAACAGATTGGAAGCAGCTTAAACTGTGTTTTCAAATATTTGAAAAAAAACCATAAACATTTTCCCCCATTAGAGTCAGTTACTGAAGATTCATAAATTATTCAGTTTCTGAGCACAAAGGAATCTTTAATTACACTGAAAAATAACCAGATGCACTGAACATGACAATGTGAACAGCATTGTTCTGATTATTATAAATATTGTATTTTTGGACTATAAAACACTCCAGACTATAAGACGCACCTAACTTTTGTGGAGGAAAACAAGAAAAAAAGCTGCCTCCCAGCAATTTGTCTCCTTACAGCAAACAGCCTGGTCAGCTTCAGCACAGCCTGATTTAGTACGAGCAGATGATTGGCTGTTGAATCTGCCTCCAGGAATACCACCGATCAGCTGTTCCAGGCTGCGGGGATTGGCGCTGCCCATTGGCATTGCTGCCCTCCATCACCACCCTTGCGCACCCCATTTTTGGCTTCCACTTGTTCCATTTTCGGCCTCCATGTGCCCCATTTTTTGCCTGTTCCTATTGTGCCTTTGGGCAGTGGCAGTCGCTGCAGCCTGGAACCGCTGATCAGTGGTGTTCCGGGTGGCAGATCCAATCACCTATTAGCTGCTCGTGCTAAATAGAGTTGTGTTGAAGCTGACCAGGCTGTTTGCTGTAAGGAAGCAAATTGTTGGGAGGCAGAGGCCGAAGGATGGGGGCCGGAGGGTGGGTGGGGCTTCGGCAACATTCACTCTATAAGACACAGAGACATTTCTAC
>JANHFM010008082.1:286167-297443 GCA_032468115.1 Grayia smithii
TCCCAAACTTTCCAGCTTGGCAGCCTGGCATGGGGGGGGGGAAGGGGATGGTTTTGTGTGAGTGCTAGGTGCATGCGTGTGAGTGCTTACAGCTCCATTTGTGCAACTGGAGCTTCAAACACAAGTGCAAGCACCTGCTGCTTGCACGAGTGGAACTGTGTGCATTCGCCCACCACTTGCATGGCCCGGCTCCGAATGAACTATGATCCAGTGGTGGGCTGCTGTCCAGGGGTTGTGGAGCTCTCTACTAGAAAACATCAAAACATTTATATGTGCAGAAGCAGAAATCTAATACATTAGATTACAGTGAAAGCACCGTAGCTTTAGTCTGGTATCGAATGTAGTCAGTTGAGAATTTGAGCATTAATTTTAAGACAAGTCAAGATCTACAGCATAGGGATGTAAAAGGATGCTTGTAATATTCCCAATAACCTTTCTGCCCATCCCTGTTCCTTCTGTTGCCATTTTTCCTGAAACAAATAAAAACAAAGGGCCCAGTTAGTAAAATACAGTTTGAATGTAAAGATTCAGTCCTTGCCTTCTAATCTTTAGCAATCTAGTAACCGATGGTTAACATTTCTTTTTCGGAGATATTTCAGAGCCTCTAATGCTCAGAATAGACAAGCCTGTCTTAAATTGACTAACTGAATGACCATTGTATAAGACAGCTTTTTAGGGAACATCATAGGTTAGGAAAACAAATATATTTTTATTTCCAGAAATTGGATTCCCTGGTTATAGATATTCCTTATTTTGACGTGGAATGTACACTTGTATCATACTGAATAAATTATTTCTAGGAATGTGAAGCAGAAAAGGTCCATGTGAGCCTAAGAAAAAGTACAGCTATTTTGTATGATTGACAAATTATAGGAAGCGCATTCATGCTGGATCTGAAGCACTTTTCCATTTTTGATCCATATAGCTGCATGTCCATAGTAGTATGGACTTTTTTATGGCTTCTAGTAAAGCATTTCTTAGTCTTATCGATCAAAATCAATCTCAACAAATTTTCTTTTTAAAAAACAACAACAACAACAACCAAGCGGTTGGAAAACGTTGTGAAAATTATAGTGTTATTTAGAGGAAGAAGACCTCGTATAGATTTCCCATAAAATCTCTGAATTTTGGCATTGCCATAATTGGAAAACTCTGAATGTGGCCTAAAGCCTCAAGATTCTTAACTTATCCAAGGGAGAAGGATCTTTGGTCCTAAGTTCACATTACTGTCATACACATAGAAGGAAAGAAGGATCTCATTGTATGATGTCCTAAGATGTCTTCCTTGCTTTGATATTCTGTAGATCAGCACACATGCCCTTCGGACCGCTTCAAATGTGAGAACAATCGTTGCATCCCCAACCGCTGGCTGTGTGATGGGGATAATGATTGCGGCAACAATGAAGATGAATCTAATTCCACATGCTCTGGTAACAGTCGTTTGTTATCCATCTAATTAACTAGACAGTTATTGTTCATTTGATCTTCACGACAAGATTGCGAGTCTGTTTGGATATCTTAAGTGAACTTGTAGATCAGCCTTCTCCAACTTTCTAGATGTGGTGGAATTAACAGTTCTCAAAATTCTGGGTAGTTTCTGTAAAGCATGTAATTGAATATGGTGCTGGCTAGTTTCAGAGACTCGGTGGCTTAATGGCTAAGACTCTGAGCTTGTCAATTGAAAGGTCGGTAGTTCAGCGGTTCGAATCCCTTGTACCACGTAACGGGGTGAGCTCCCATTACTTGTCCCAGCTTCAGCCAACCTAGCAGTTTGAAAGCACATAAAAATGCAAGTAGAAAAATAGGGACCACCTTTGGTGGGAAGGTAACAGCGTTCTGTGTGCCTCTGGTGTTTAGTCATGCCAGCCACATGACCACAGAGATGTCTTCGGACAGCGCTGGCTGTTTGGCTTTGAAACGGAGATGAGCACCAAACCCTAGAGTCAGAAACGACTAGCACATATGTGCAAGGGAAACCTTTACCTTTACCTATGGGTTATTATGATGCTTCTAGAAGACATGGTGATCGTTCTGACTTTAGTCTTAGATTATTCACCACCATGACCACATTGGAGCACAATAGAAATACAATTCAAGCATCTTCATCTTAATTTTCTCTATATTTGGGTGACCAGCCTATTCCCTCTCATAGAGGGATAACTTTCAGATGATACCCTCATTCTTGTCTGAAAGAATAGTTGGAAAAAATGTGTGTATGTCGGGAAGAGGAGGAATGTTAATCTATTTGTGGTTTTGTATGCAAATACTTGTCTTGTTTCAAATACTTTTGGGGAGGCTTGGAAGAAGCTGGGGTCATTATTTTTCTGAAAGTTTCTGGAAAACTGTGAAAATGCAATTTTAACAACAATGTACAAATGAGAAGTCTGTTTTTTCCGTTGAAGAAATGGCTTGGTAGAGATGGGGCCACTGTTACCTGAAAAAAGTCCTGGGAAAAATATCTGGCTGAGGCTTGATGCTCTTGAAATAAAAGCTCTGACTTCTAGGGCAACTGACCCTAAATATATGGAAAGCTAAAATGTCCATACATAGTAGGTTGGATGCAGAGGCTGGTTCTAAAAAGAAATAACTAGGATGAAGGCACAGTGCAGTCTTGCAATTGTTCATTATGCAAGCTTGTTTCTTAATTTAGCAGGCATGTGTCCTGGACCTTGTTCTGTTATTCATATCTTGGCTTCTAGTACTATGGTTTCCTTTCCAAATCACTTGGAAATGCACTTTCATCATTGATGCTATTTTGATTGTCTGTCTTTAGAGGCTCACTGCAGCTGTACATTTTTTTAAAAAAAATCAAAAATAGAACAGAATCTACAAAGGACCCATGGTAGGTATTAAATGAGCCCTGAGTAAATAGATTTGTCCTTGGTTGCTAATGCACTCATTTAAGGGTTTTTCTGGGTGGGTGGGGGGCGGGGTATGATAATGAGTCTTGACAAGTGAACATTGATTTTAAGAAGTCAAAAGTTACTGTTTTGGAATAAGGAACTATGGCTTAGCTAATAGCTACAACTAATATTAGGCCAGGCCCCAAAAGCTTGTTTTACATCTTTTGGGAATAGGGAACATAATTAAGATTGAGCTAGTTTGTTATACAATTTCTAAAAATAATATGTCACAGCTAACATTATGCCTGATCCCACAGGTTTGTTTTATTCCTTCTAGGAACAAGGGACCTGGCAATTAGCATTTGATTTTTCTTTGATTTGTACTAAAGACATAAAATTAAATCTCAACATGGAGTAAAGGGGTTGACCCTGAATGTCCACTGATGCTGTCAAAGGAGAACCATGGAAACAGGTGGGAATAACCCTTAATTATTGCTATTAGAAGACTATGACTGTTGATTCTTCAAATGTAAAATATGATCATGATTTTATCAATTGTAGACCACTTTTAGGAAATTAATTACTATTTAGAAATATGAAAGTTAATGGGTTGGATGAAGAAACCTGGCTTAGTTAATAGCTCTGACTACCATAAAGCCATGCTGCTAATTAGTACATTTAAACCACCCCTGCTAGATCCCCTTTCTGTGGTCATTATGGCACATTTGCCTAACTGGGTTGTTGACCATAATTGTGCAGTACAATTATACAGTACATATGGTACAGGAATGCAGTTGATAGCAAATTTCCTGCTCCTCCTATGCCAGCCAGCCTGTTTTGGCCCTAAGGTCCTTCTACCCTTGTGCTGGTAACCCTCCACTAACTGACCTTTGTCACAAGTTAACTGCCTGCCAATTACCACAGCCTGCACAACCTTTCAATTTTTCCACAACTCTTATCCTTTACACTTTTCAGACTGCCTACCTTGCCAAAGCCTGCCAGCCTACCATATTGCCTCTATCTGTAATAAGTTTTACTAGGTGGAGCAGTCCTCTGAATGGCAACCCTTTATATCACTAACACTGAATATTGCCAGTAAGCCACAACTTTGGTAGTTGAACTTAAAGACTGAAACATGTCTCTTACTATCCATTTTGGTCTTTTTCATATAGAAAGGGCTGTCAAAGTCATGTACCATGGGCTGGATGCGTCATGTACTGGCGATGCCCACGCCCAGTTTAGTAAAGAGGAAAAAGTTGTGATATGTCATGCCATGATGAGGTGAGTTTGACACCCCTGATATAGAACTATTTAAAGAAGACATGGCTAATCCAGCAGCCAAGACTGTAGGAAGTGAAGGAGTAGACTTCCAATTTTAAAATATTAAGTTTGGAAAATCCTGAGAGGCTTCTCATTTCAAGCAGGTGTGCAAAATTGCCTTCCTGTCCATATAAGGCACTGACACCAGGAGGTTGAATCCATGACATTTGGAGGTTAGTTTTAACACTTAAGTTCAGATCACTTGTGTTAGATTGGCGCAGGTAGAAAGAAGATGCGACAGCGAGGTCCGTTTCAGCACTTTATTAAAGCTGCTTCAGTAAAAGAAGAAGCAGCAGGCTGTCGGGGCTCCGTTTAAATAGAGCTCAGGCAGTCTAGCCGCCCAATGACAGTTGTTTGATTTTCCCGCCAGCTGGTTAGCCAATCAGCGGCCGGCATGCAAATATTCCCATATATAGACATAACAATTTGAATTGGGCAAGCCCATGTGGCTAAGCACATGACCTTTCTCAAAGCCTATTAGAGTTAGAGAACAGGTTTGCAAATGGATGCTCTCTTCACATTAGAGAATGGCATTTGCCAATTGTTTTAATTTAGGAAGCAATCTTGTTCTTTCTTACTTTTATTGCAAAGCAAGGTTGTGAACGGCATGGCAAAAAGGTGCATAGCACTTTAACTTCAATCCCTTCATTGCTCTGATTTTCTTTAATGGGGTCATCTGCAAGTTCTCATTCTGCTTTCTCTTGTGCTAATGGGATATTACATTTCTATGCTATTCCTGGAGGTGCACGTCAGCTCTCAGTATTCTGAAGAAAAATTCAGTTCCAGGACACCCACTTGGATCAAACCGTACTTTTGAGCTCTACATCAATTTGAACAGATCTCAGGGTTTTGATGCCTCAGCATAGCTGTTCTCAGCTGACCTTGACTGTTCTCAGACCTTAAGCCATCTCAGCCCTGGTTCATGTTTGGCCTGGGAAGTGTAAAAAAAAAAACTTGGAAGAAGGATCTTCCAAGCAAGGCGTTTTCATAATGCTGCCAGAAATACTATACAGATTCATTCATCAGGAGTCAAGTTAAATTCAAAGGCTATGTTTAAAGCTCTTTACAATGAGTGAATGGTGCAAAGCCAGAACTGACACGCATTGTTCCAAAAATGTATTATGTTGTGTATGTGGACAAACTACAAATGCCACTTTCTCTGTGGTCTACCTGTCTTTGTGGTAGTGAATCTCACTCTGCTAACATGCTTCTTCGGCACCTGCTAATTTAACCAATTGGTATATAGTAGTGGCCACATGGCCCAACTTTGATGATCACTGGGTTCTTCCAGTACCGATGAAATTCTTCTCAGGAGTCTTACGAACCAGATATGCCTTTAGGCATCCCCCAAATTCAGCAATTAGACGAAGCAAAACACACCCTATAAGGAAAAGTCAACAACAGTCATTATTCAAAGTCCTGACAAGGAAATGTCAAGCTTTGCCAATGTGTAACCTATAAAGTTTGGCACAACCAGTGATGCTGGTTGGCAACTCTCCTGGCACCCCAAAAAAGCAAGCAATCAGAGGCAGCCTAATACTCTGTGATGGAAATGCAACAATCATTTTTTAATATCATATTCATTCTTGGCTTCCATAAAAGCAAGTGGCAAAGTAGGGCTTTGCTTTTTTAAAGCATTATTTGAAACACAGCATGGTGAATAGCTGCAAAATGGTTTGTCATCCCTGTCATTTTCATCCTATTCTGCCCCAAACAATGGGGCGCTTCAGACTATTTGATATTTCTCCCATTGTAGCTTATGAACAAATCATCTTTTAATGGACTTTCACAGCAGCTTGAATTAAGTCAGTCCACTAAATTTGAACTGACTCATGCCCTCCTCAAATCATCAATCTCTAATCTGAACCAAATCCTTTCAAGTTTATTATCTCTCTTCCTCTGTTTCCTTGTTGCTGCATTTGACTGGAGTGAACTTCTTTAATAAGTTCTATTAATTCACAGATTTCAAGAGATATAAAAAAGGGTCCTGATAATTAACTGGAATTAACAACTTGAAATATATCCCTGTTACAGTGTTAGAATACTTCAGAACAACCAATTTATATCAGATCAAAAATCTATCACATTCAACATTTCTATTCTTATAGTGGCCAACCAGATAGCTAATGGAAATCTAATAAGCACTATTGTGACTCTTCTATGGTTTATTTAATATGATTTAAAGACTTTTTTTCCATTTCAAATTTCCCATTATTTTCTGACCCTTGGTATCTGTCAGAACTTCTGCTATCACATAATTTATAAAGAAGATAATTTTCTTATTGATCCAGCCACTGATAATCAATTAATGATGCAGGGATGGAGCTAACTGTTGGAGATGGGGGCATTTCCGTAGATGTATATTCCCAGAAAAATATGATGCCAACACTGGCAAGTAATGTCAAGCTAAACCATGTATTTTCTCTCAAGTTTGTAATGCATTGAAGTTTGTTTTTCTGTTATTAAATTCTTATTAAATTCTTCCCAATCTTTTTTAAAATGTTCTTTTCCTATGTGTCTTTTTGATTTGTTCGTTACTCATTTCCTTTTTTTACTTTTATTTCAAATATATAAAATATGTTTAAACTGGAAGCCTTTAACACAGTTTTTAATGAATTGAAAGGCAGGGAATTAATTGCATTAAATCAACATGCAGTCAAAAAGTGCACACTTTTTTTAAAATGAAAAGAAGAGTTACTTTTGTCAGGTTACTTTTATTTATAGTATGGAGAACACCAGATTGAGAAAGAATGTCTCTTCTATTTTAATTCTTGTAACTAATTTTTAATCCTTTTTTACCTTTCATAAACCAACATGGAATTCTGTTGCTGCTTTATAAATTGCAATGAATAATAGATGACATTATAACTTGCTGGCGACAAAATGTAACCATGTGTACCTTTTCTTTCTTCTTATCTCAAGGGGGAGATCTGAGTTAAAATACTTTGCTCCATCATCAGTTAAATTTGCCTGCATGTGAGTAGCAGTTTTTGAGAACACTTTTTGCTTCCCTGCAGAGTTGATAAAATATTTGCAAGCTGCTTATTAAAACAACAACAGCCTGTTTCAAAATCTATGTAGCTTCAAAGGACAGAATTACTCTTTGTTTCTGGACAAAATATAAAATTCAGCATGAATTTTCCCCTGCAGGTGGCACCCTAACACTATGCGTGGACTGTTCTTTCTGCATAGTTTAAATATTAGAGAAAGTAAAAAGTGGTAACTTTTAATTTGACCTATTCAGGAGAGGTATTATTAAACATAAATATTATACATAATGCTTTCCTCTACAAAGAGCCTCTGCTTTGTCTGGCTGAGTTTCAGGGCCTGTAAATTTTTCATGGTGAAACTGTTCATGGCTTTGTATACCAACACTTCATTATTGATGTAAAGTCATGGCTTATAAAAGTGTGCTTTTCCTGTGGCTATTCCAAGCAGAAGGAAGCATACTGTAACTTGGTTAAATGGATGGAGAACCCATGAGGCTTAGAAACATGTGTGATCTATGAGTCCTTATTGAAGTCTGCTTTGTTCGTCATTGTTGAAAACAAGTTTCTTGTTACTTTGATTTGGGTAATAAATGAAAACTAAAAAAAAAGAAAGAAAAGAAAAGCCTTCATGAAAGAACATTACTTTTAAGATATAAAGAAGCCCACTGCTCAAATTCCTAAATCAGCTCTTATCCCCATATAATCAGTGGTGGGATTCAACCGGTGTAACAACTGGTTCGCTTCGCCCCAAATGGGCGATCTGTGCATGCACAATACATTTGAAAACAGCACCTTCTACTGCAGCTCCAGTGAATAAAACAGCTGGGGTGGGGCAATCCGCACTGCCGCACCAATCAGCTGGGCTAAGGAAATAAAGGTATAGCGCAGGGGTCGGTGGGCAGACCCACCTGATCATCAGAGTGAACTGGTTTGCTCTCAGCTGATCATCGGAGCTACCGGTACACCTGAAATGGCAGAATCCCACCTCTGCATATAATATGGTTCATAGCTCTTCTCCTATTTTAAGCATTTCCCTATGTCACCAAAAGACTGACCACCTCAACTTAAAACAGGAATAGAACACCTAACGCTCTAAGGCAGGGGTGGGCAACTGTGGCCCTTTTACAACCTGTGGACTTCAACTCCCAGAATTCCTGAGCCAGCTTGGAGGCAATCTGCAAAGTTTAGCCTAATTTAATGAGTCCATCAGCCTATTTTCATTAACCGCATTACATTTTTCATATGCAAATCATCATCTGAGAGTGAAAGCAGGCATGCTAGAAAGGAACAAAAAAGAAATTCTCTTATTTTGGGCTTTGCAGCATTCTCCTGCTTGCTTTTATCCTGTCTCATCCTGGAACTCAGTGTGAACTCCTGCAAGGGAATTGCACAGCAGGAGAAAAAAAAAGTTTGTTCTGATCAAGAGAGTTATGAAAGAGGGAAGCAATTAAAAAAAAGATAAAACAGTTTCGGGAAGATAAGCAACATTGGGACAGGAACACCATCTCAAAGTTTTGAATTCCTTAGTTGAAATATACATTTTGGGGGTGCTGATGGATAGCTAATGCTTAAAAAACTCTGGCAAACCATTAGATGGCAGCAAAAAGAAACTAGCTTTTTGCAATCAAGCTGCTTAGCTTTCACAGTTTAGATCTAGCAATCCTATTTAAACACTAGATGAACAGGATAAGAAATTTGTTTTCTGCTTCCCTGGTAGAAAGAGACATTTTACAGTCTGACCAGCATCCCTTCTTATAACTAGAATACTGCAGCAGCAAAGATTAAGTTTCCAGAGTTCTCCCTGGATGACATTTTTCTAGGGCCCCCAGCAGCTATTAGTGTTTTAGCTGCTTTTAACAGCAGAGAAAACAGAGGAGAGAAAACTCAGAGGCTGGCAGAGTAGCGTTCCTGCCAATGAATTAGCGGAAGGGTTTAAAAGTGCCATTCCAAGGTTGTTAGAAGGAACACGAATCACATTTTTAAAAAAATGAATTGAGTTTTTCCCGCTGCCTTAAAAAAAACCTCTATTAAACTTTGTTAACACATCAATCTGAAATGTGTGGGAAGAAGGGGAATTTATGGTGGATCTAAACCCCCAATTAAAGAAATTATGCATCTTATCAAGCAATATTTGAAATGTACCTCCTGACTGTAAATGTAAAGCCTTCAAACGCATATAAAAGCTAATATCACAGCAGTTTATTTCTTTTGTGCATTTTTATCCAAGTTAGGCAATTATCTTAGTCTAGCTATCAATATTATGGCACAGCCTCACAACTTCATATCACACTCTGGTGATAGGGCAGGTTAGATACAAATAAGACACACATACGAGATGGGAGGGAATTTAATTGCTGGCACATATATCTAAATAGATTGCAAAACAATATGGGGTACAGAAAAGCAGTAACTTATAAATGACTTAGACGAGGGGACTGAAAGGGCACACATCAAATTTGCAGATGACCCTGACATTCATAATCTAGACAGACATGATGTAGTTCAGTTGTGAGAAAAGTAAGGTCCTCCACCAGCCTGAAGATGACGAGTGGGACTTCATCGAAACAGCGCCAAGATACTCTCAATCTTACACAGGAAAAGACCCGAATACACCAAGTAGCACCTGGTCTACCCAAATATGGGAGGGAGCATACTGCTTCCTTTCGCCCTTCAGCCCCAACTCAGGGGCCATCCAGCCAGTCGTTTTCACGACAAACTATTTCCAGTCAAATTTATATTCTCAGCAAATACTCATTATTAGGTCTCTAATGACACAATCACTTTTCTCTCTCTTTTTTTCAACTTAGTCATTCATACAACCATATAGTATAATTTTATCCTGCATCATATTAATTCAGAATCTGCATAATGTTTATTTGCAAACTTGTATTTTGTTCTTCCAATTATTACTGTTCACTGGAGTGTAACATGCTGTTATCAGTTTCCTGGATTCTGACTGTCCTACACACCCACAATAGTTTAAATGTTAACTGTTCATAGTTCCTGACATTTAATTATTATCACAATTTACATGGCCATCCATCTCAGATTCATGGCCCTGGATGACTAACGGTTAAAAGAAAACACTTCCCCTCATAATTCTATTCTTTCACTTCCTCCATGTATTCATTCAACTTCCAGAAGAGCACACAATTTTTGTTAAGAATTCGGGGAATGGTCCCAGAGAACATTTCATGTGCCCATTAGCCCTGGAAGATATGAGTCACTCTGCTAGTGATAATAAAAGAATTAGATATTTGTTTAATATTTCAGAGAAATTCATATCTTGGCAAAAAAACCCAATATATTATTCTTTTGTTAAGCCTTTGTATTTGCTCTGAGCTCACTACTAGAAAAACCTGGGCTTTTTATTGCTTCCATGTTTATACAGATATCAATATGATTTTTACTTTCTAGACAAAGATAAGAAATTTTAATTTTGATTTTAACTTTAAAAAAGGCAGATCAATATGGGGGAAAATGAAGCAAACCTATGAAAAAGTACGTACAGAAAAAAAAGTGCAGGTTCTTTGTCAAAATGGCAACTTGGCTCTATTAATAATATGCAATGCAAAACGATTTTCTTAGCATGCTTGTCATAAGTCTCCCCTTTGCCACCTTAGTAAAGTGTCTTTTCCTCCTTAGAAAGTCACCTTCAAGGATGGAGTTGATTATGCACTTCATTTTAAGAACAAGGACATAAGTATCACAAAATACTGCCCTCCATTGGCCCTCTTGGCCCTATTTTTAATATGTCAAGCCTTTACAGTGACTACATTTTAAGTATCTAGCAAAGAATCGTTTGTGTCAGATTCCTTTGTTAACCTTATCAGAGTGCAGTGATGTTTTTACTGAGGTTGCTAACTGATGAGGAAACAAATGGCTTAGCCTGCTTTTTAACCTTTAAAATCAGCTTTTTCTGCAGAAATTTTCATCTACATTACAGGCAGGCAATCTTCCTATGTGCTGCCCTTCTCCTTTCCTCCTATTCCCCCTTTCCTGTCCTGTCCTATACTGTTTCACAGGAACAGACTGGAAGTATGGTAATTGTTGAATATAATAGATCGAAGCTCAATAATTCTGGATATCTTCTATTTAATTAAAAATCATTTATTTAATTATG
>JANHFM010008082.1:315146-334958 GCA_032468115.1 Grayia smithii
TGCCAGGAATTGAGAGGGCCAGATGCCATGATCTTAGTTTTCTTAATGTTGAGTTTCAAGCCAACTTTTGCACTCTCTTTCTTCACCCACATCAAGAGACTCTTTCATTCCTCTTCATTTTCTGCCATTAGAGTGGTATCATCTGCATATCTGAGGTTCAGTTACTAAAAAATCAAAGCTTATCTGTGCAAGATGTCTGCAAACGGTTATAGAACATTACCATTTGCTATTCTAACTTAATATTGTTTCCAGTTCTAGCTACACTCCATTCTTGTTATGTGTGGTAGTTATGTTCTATGAAATAAAAAATAGAGGATGAAAGAAATATAGCACTGAGAGTATGAATGCTGAAACAAGAAGACAGAGCATTTGCCTAGTTTGACCTTACTAGGTGACTCAGATTTTTTACCACTCTGAACATGTCAGTAAATGACTGTGAAAGCACTGCAAATATTGATTTTAGGGGTTACAAATAATAATGAGGATTGATTATAGTGTACTTATTAGTAAGCAATTTTATGAGATATCTTATAGAGTTTTTCCCCCTAATAACTAAACATTCCATTTTTAATAGGAAAACTGAAATCCTAATCTATGTTTAGTACTTTACATGTAAATTAAGCTTATATCTGCTTCTGTGAGATAAGTGAATAATAGTGGGAATTGTGAGGGAGAAGAGATTAAAGCAAAAAGCACAGTGAGTTTTTGCTCCTAAATCATTGCTTAGGTAATTGTTCATTTGTTTAATAAATTCATAATTCATATTTAAACAATAGTTACATTCTGAATAGCGGTTTTACAATATACTTTAAAACTACTATGTTATTGATTCTGGATACAGAATTATATTTAGTTGAATTTTTATCTAAAATATTCATTTCATTCTCATTTTCATATGACTTTTTCTGTTAATTGTTCATGAAAAACTTTTAATACTGGCTTGAGAAAAAGATAATCTGTTTTAGCACATTGCTAGAATGTTCAAAGTTTTCAAATGAGAGGATAAAGCAAACAAATTTAATAAATATTTTAATTTTGTTGGCCCTACACTTTTTTGCAGTTTCACTAAGCAAATCGCTTAACTTGCTAGTACTTAGGACAGCTCTTTTCTGCTTCTGCTCAACAGCAAATAAAATCCTATTTATTAGTAAAAATAGAATCTTTTCATGGTTATAGATACAATGCCAAGAAATTGACCAACTAGATATCAGAGGTCTTTTAATATTCTTCCTTCCCATATAGATATGTATTGTTAAGCATATAATAGGAGGATTCATACAACAAGTAAGCCACAATATTTGAGTTTGGTCACTTGTTAAATGCAGTATGTGAACCTAATCTATGGAAGATGGAAAAGGTACAAGATAATGTATTCAGTATAATATGTTAATTAATTAACATAATTAATTAATTAACCAACAAATGTATTTTATATTATGTAAAGAAGGCCAATATTTTTGTAAAGTTCACATTTTTAAATTATAAATAGGTTTTAAGAGAGGCGCAGATCCTGGAATGCCTGAGCCAACTCTTTTGAGGTATGTATTTTTAAACCACCTGCAAAGTATTGTAGGCTGCAACATATATTGCCCATGGATTATTTTATGAAGTTCTGTTATGTTCTGTTAATGTAAAATTCTATAACATTTTATTAGCTTCACATTACGTAAAATTATGTCTTGGCACCTGCCTTTAGAAATGAGATGCCCCTGAAATCTCAGGGACTCCCATCCTGATGGCATTCTGGAGAGCATTAAAGATCTGACCCTTCTGCCAGGCTCTGGTTAGGGTAACTGAAGACCCTTACCCGTTATGTGATAAGTCTTTCTGTATTGATGGCCAGATTAACCATCCTGTTCATTTAGAAAAGAGTTTCATTTTGTCTTTTTAGCAGCTGTTGTTATACTAAAGCTACTCAGAGCCAGTTTGGAATCAGTAACATCTACATTGGATGAATAAAATAAAAATAAATAAACTTAAAACTCTATACTCCTGAACAGACATAAGACAAATAAACTGCAATATTACCGTATTTTTCAGAGTATAAGACGCACCTTTTTAACCCCAAAAAAGGGGTGAAAATCTGGGTGCATCTTATACACCCAATGTATACATTCGGTGGCGCAGGGTGGCAGTTGTGATGGCGCTGGCAACAGCAGCAATGGTAGCATCAACAGCAGCAATGGCAGCAACAACAGACAGCCGCCACTGCCATGAGAAAACCTGAACTGCCCCCCCCCATCGCTTCTGCTGCTGCTGCCAGAAAGCCCGGACCGCACCCCCATCGCTGCTGCTTCTGCCCCCGCCGCCTCCGCCCCCATCGCTGCTGCTGCCGCTGCCGCTGCCACTGCCACCACCTC
Source organism: Grayia smithii (assembly GCA_032468115.1). Taxonomy (NCBI): domain Eukaryota; kingdom Metazoa; phylum Chordata; class Lepidosauria; order Squamata; family Grayiidae; genus Grayia; species Grayia smithii. The sequence goes on from JANHFM010008082.1 coordinate 317,507, forward strand.
CCCCCCACCATTGCTGCTGCTGCTTCTGCCGGCGAATAGACTGTTAAAAAAAAGTTTCCGAGGACCACGGGGCTCAGCTGTAATTGACAGCTGAGTCCTGCGATCCTCTGAGCTGTTCTTTTTAAAAGCATTTTTTTACAGCCTATTTGGCAGAATAGGCTGTAAAAAAATGCTTTTAAACGTAAAAAGAAAATCTCTGACAATTAGGCAATTCAGCTGTGAAGTTTGAGGACCCTTACCCTAACCCAGAAGTCTTCAAACTAGACAGTTTTAAGGCTTGTGGACTTCAAGTCCTAGGAATTGTGGGACTTGAAGTCCACAAGCCTTAAAGCTGTCAAATTTGAGGATCCTTGCCCTAACCCAGAGGTCTTCAAAAATTATGCTACACTGGTATTTTATTAAATAATAGTTCAGAATACTTTTTTCCTTGTTTTCAACCTCTAAAATCTAGGTGCGTCTTATACTCCGTTGCGTCTTATACTCTGAAAAATATGGGTAAGTGGAGCCAGGAAAAAAAGTGGAATTTGACTTAATTAGATTTAGATGAATAACATATATGTAATTGTCCTTCTGTATTCAGTTGCTTTTCTTTTCATTTCACATTAAGTATTACAGCTCAGAGGGAATTTGAAGGAATTCTTGTGTTGGGCCCAAGGCTTGGAGAGGAGTATGTTTCTCTGGATTGCTTGTTGCATGCCAAAACCAATTATATTTTAATATCCCTCTGCATTAGAGACAGTATCACACACAATTTTTTCATAACAAAGAAAACAAAAGCTAAAAGTTTTTTGTCGTTCCAGAAGTAAAATAATTGATTAAGAGAATGATTTTAAAAATGCAATATTTTGTTAGATTCCTGTGCATCATAATGGAAATATTGAAGTTTTAATGGCCTTTGAAACATAACTGTCTTATTACTGAAAATGACAATAGCAGTTCTCTTCTAATATTGAAAATGGATGGGCCCATTGATGTAATCATTGGTGCAGTTAATGGCTGTGATATTTTCCCAGCCCACAATAGGATTTCATTCTTTCTATAGCCTTTTTGAAATCTATCATTTCACCATGCTATATTGTTTTATTTTTGTAGAAGATTTGGAATTGGAGATGGGGGGAGGGCAATTCTTCATATAGACAGTAATTCCTAGTTCAATGACATTTCCATTATCAGCAGTTGCAGATTATTATTTACTTTTCCTACATTTTCTGTCAACCCTTATCGGCTACAATATAGTCTCTCATTTGGCCTGACCTTGGGTTCTGTCAGCCAGTAAAATATAATATGAAAGAAAGGCAAAACGAATCACCTTACTTATTTCTGCAACTAAATTAAATAACACACAACATTGCTTCACATGTGTTGATTCGAATGTTTAATATTTTAATTGAAAGCTTGTAATCATAAGAGGAAGTTGGCTTCATTCTTTATTCTATGTTTACAAATTTGAAAGGATTAAGCTATTAAATAGATTCACTATTTTGACAATTATGGAGTTTATAAAGTGATTAAAATTACTCCATAACTTTTAATAGTACTTTTTAAATTTAAATCACTGTGTCTTCATCTTTGTTTAATTTCACAGTAATAAATATAAGAATATATTGCAAAATATAAATAAAATATACTTTGTTACAGTATATAGTGACTGGCCACTAAGGAGCATCAACAGTTACATAGAAGTCTTAATTTTTGCTGCCACTAGCAATCATATGGATTTTTAAAGTCAAATTATGAATCATCACTATTATTATATTTCACCTTTATTGCTATATAGCCTCAGGATTCTTTGCTGTTAAAATTGGAATGCATGAAGTAATGACATTAAGTTTCCTTTATTAGAAATGTCCAAGATGTATATCTAAAAATAAGAGATTCTGATTACCACAGTTGTACTATTCGGTGGAATGATTGTGCCTTAGATTTATATCATTTTGAGCAAATGCACAATGTCTTAAGGCATTTCCTCTGCAATAAACAGTTTGGCATATTTACTTCTAAAGTTATCATACAGAAGTATGAGCAAGATTACACCCACTGGCCTTTCCGATAGTTCAGTTGCCCAAGAATCCTTAACCAAGTATGTGAACCACAAAAGTACATGTATAAAAACATAATGGATAACACTAAAAGATAATACAGAGAATAAAGATAATACAGTTATTTTTACAAGTATTTGTATGAAAGCTCTTAGTTGCAATCCTGAATGTAACAGATTAAACTCTTTCATGATTATAAAGTTGAGAACTCTAGAATCTCCTGTTTAGCCAAAGCTATTAAAAGGATTTATTGGTAGTCCTTGACTTACAACTATTCATTTAGAGACTGTTTGAAGTTGCAGTGGCACTGAAAAAGTGACTTATGACCAATATTCATATGTATGATCATTGCAGCATTCCATGGTCGTGTGATCAAAATTTGGATGCTTGGCAACTGGCATGTATTTACAATGGTTGCAATGTCTTTGGGGAGGGGTTTCTTTTGATTTCCACTTGCAACCTTCCCAGCTGGTTTCCGACAAGCAGAGTCAATGGGGGAAGCCATATTTGCTTAACCACCATGTGATTTACATAACTGCAGTGGTTTGCTTAGAATTGTGGCAAAAAGGGCAAAAAAATCAGGCACAACTCACCGAACAGCCATTTTGTTTAGCAATGGCAATTATGATCCCAAATGTGGTTGTAAATCAAAGACTACCTGTATAGATTTGGGGCAGATGAAATGTTAGGTTTCTGTCTTCTGTCCCTACAAGGATCCATAACTGATGTGAGTGAAGGGAATTCTTCTCATCAAGATTATAGCAGTGCTGGGATTAATTGCCCAACATTCACCATCCACTGAATACATAGTTTTTGTATTTCACCAATAAGTATTTTATTATAATAATTAATGAATGAATGTAAACAGATGCTGTTAAGTGGATGTTCTTTTGTATAGCTGAGAAAAATTCATGGATCCTGTGCATTAGTTCCTCTCAAGAGAAAGGCTAATGAAAACTTTCCCCTCTTGTGTAATTTCATCATGCACAAGGGTTCCTAAAATGGCACCTTTGCATCCACAATCTGTCAATCTTACATTATAAAAGAAAAATTGTACAATTGTTTATAGTTTCACTTTTTAAGCTCAGATCTTTTGAAGTAAGTGGCTTGATGGAGTATTTTGGGAGAATATATTGAAATGAATGCTTATAAAGGAAGCGTATGACTGGTTAGCAAGTGGTCAGAATCAATTTATATCCAAGTCCATTAAAAAGTCAGAGGTATATTATTATCCTTTACAGAAATTGGTAGCTGACCCATTTGAGGACAAAATATTACTGTGGTATAGCTTCAGTCAAATAAAGCCACAGAATCATTCTGTATACATAAAGCTAGAGATTAATGATTTAATAGAATTAATTGACATATATTTCAATTAACTGTTATCTCACTAAGTACAGTGTTATAAAGTATCTAAGTATTTCATATTAAAATCTACATTACTAATTGTTTTAAAATGTTTACATAGCTTTAGAAAGAATCAAATGCTTTATAATGCCTTGCTAAGACCACACTTGGAATATTGCATCCAGTTTTAGTCACCACAATATAAAAAAGATGTTGAGAATCTAGAAAGAGTGCAGAGAAGAATAACAAAGATCATTAGGGGACTGGAGGCTAAAACATACAAAGAAAGGTTGCAGGAATTGGGTGTATCTAGTTTAATGAAAAGAAGGACTGGAGTGATGTGATACCAGTTTTCCAATATTTGAGAGGCTGTCATAAAGAAGAGGAATCAACTATTTTCCAAAGCATTTGAGGGCCGGGCAAGAAGTAATGGATGGAAACTTACCAAAGAGAGATCCAATTCAAAATTAAGGAGAAATTTCCTGACAATTAGAACAATCACTGCAATGGTTTGCTTCCAGAAGTTGTGGGTGCTACAACACTGGAAGTTTTAAAGAAGAGATTGGACAATCATTTGTCTGGAATGGTATAGACCAGTGGTGGCAAACCTTTTACTTACTGACTGCCGAACAGGAACACGCTTTGTGCGCTGCGGATGCTTGCGTATCATCTGTACTAACATGTGGCTCCTCCCCATGTGCTGAGTGCACAACCGCACCATCTGCACATGCACAGAGCTTTCACGTGCACCCCCACCATACGCTGCACATGCAACTACACCATTTGCGCATGTGCACAGCTTTCACGCATGTGCCCCAGCATGTGCTGTGTGCACAATCTCACCATTTGCACATGCACGTGGTTTTCACGCATGCAATGCACACACACAAACGCTGCCTGCGCATGTGTGCGTTGCACACCAGTAATCTCACACGCATGCACAAATATGCGTGCATGTGCAGAAGAGCTCTAAAGATCAGTTGGGTCCCCTGAATTGTACACATGTGCACCAGAGGCCTGAACACCAGCTGGGGCTCATGCACATGCGCAGCTTCAGGTGAGTTTGGCGATGGCTCACGTGCCCAGAAAAAGGACTCTGTGTGCCACTTCCGGCACGCGTGCCATAGGTTTGCCATCATGGATATAGACTTTCCTGCTTGACCAAGGCATTGGATTAGAAGATGTCAAAGGTCCCTTTCAACTCCCTTATTCTGTGAAATATTGGATTGAGTGGATTAAAGGCTATGGAAGCCAATTGAAATCACATCTATTCTTCCCAAGAAATGAATTTAAAATAATGAAAACATGTATACTTATGGCATTTTCAATATATTTTATATTTACATAGATGAAAAACACAGCATCTAATTTGCCTCAATATTTTGTATCTTGTAATAAGGCCACAGAAAGAGAGACTTAGTAGATGATTCATAAAACTATGTGTAAATTCTTAAAGGTATAGTAAACTTAATGAATGATACCAAATATACATACACTTCTTGCAGTATCTTTTTGCTATAGAATATAGAATGAATTTTCTCTCTTGAGAGAATCTTGTGAATTACCTTTTCCTACCAAGATCTCAAATAGAACATTTGAATATTCTTCCAGATTTCTTTACAGATATCTTATTTACAGAATACAAAATAACAGAGTTGGAAGGGACCTTAGAGGTCTTCCATTCCAACCCTCTATTCAAGTGAGAGACCCTACACAAATGGCTGTCCAATCTCTTCTTGAAAACCTCCAGTGATGGAATACTCACTTAGAGGTAAGCCTCTAAGATTAATTGTTGTCTCTATCAGGAAATTTATCCTTAGTTCTAGTTGGATCTCTCTTTTCTTTTCCTGCCCTCAGGTGCATTGGAGAATAGATTGATCCCTCTTCTCTCTGAAAGCCCCTCAAATATTGGAAGACTGCTATAATATCTCTTCTAGTTTTTCTCTTTGTTAGGCTAGACATAACCAGTTCCTGCAACCGTTGATCATATCTTTTAGCCTCCACCCTCCTTATCATCTTTGTTGCTCTTCTCTGCACTAAGTCTCAACATCTTCTTTGTATTGTAGCAATCAAAACTGGATGCAATAATACAAGTGTGATTTTACTAGGTGCAGTACAAAGTGGTACTAGCACTTCATGAGATCTTGATACTATTTCTTTGTTGATGCAATCTAGGACTGCATTGGTTTTTTGGCAGCTGCAGCACACTATTGGCTCATACTAGATTCCTCTCCAGTTACTGCTGTTGAGCCACATACCACCTAGATAGTAATCTTGTATAAAATAAATTAAGTTTGTGCTTATGAAAAGAACTCCATGCTTCATCAGTTACTTCCAAAAATTGATGTAAAAAAGGAAAATATAAAAGGCTGTACCATGGATGGAAGGGGAACTTCATAATTAGTCTAGGAGATCTAAGAATGATTCCAAATTCTAAGGATCTTTTCCAAATTCTAGTAAACTATGTATGCAGAGTCACATATTAAATATCAACTAATTTTAAGCTATTCTTACTATTTAAACTGTGAATCAGATGATGGTTTATATTATTTATTTATTTTAATCACCAGAGTTGTCTTGTATTGCATTTAATTTATTAAGCTGCCTATTATAGGTTTCAGGCAGCAGGCACAACACATCAAGCGATAGCGTAAACATAAAATGCAAAATAATGTAGGTCAAGATCAGACTAGAATAAAAAAGTTGCATAGATCTACTACAGGGGTGGGTTCTACTTACCTTTATTACCGGTTCTAAAGGTGCACGTACTTTGCACGTGATCGGAGTGCGCGGAGTGCCTGTTCGGCGCGCACGCTTCGCACGTGTGCGCACCAAACAGGCACTCCTGCACATGTGCAGAAGCTTTTTTTGGTGAAAAAACCTAAAAAAAGTGTTTTGCGCATGCGTGCAAGCACGCTCTGCACACTCCGCGCAGAGAACAGTAAATACAGGCATGTGGGTGGGCCCAGCTCCCGGTCGTGGAGAATCGGTTCAGTGATGTCACAGCGTCACCGCTACCGGATTGTGCGAACTGGCCCGAACTGGGAGCAACCCACCACTGATCTACTATCTTGCTTGGATCAATTGAATCTTATTCCAGTGTCTTAATGTGCATACAGTTTGACATAATGGTAAAAATTTTGTAGGAGATTTCTGCTTTTATTATTTACTTAGTTGTCCAGTGATTTATCAGCTCCAGTATTATCCTCTGATGGTTAGCAGCTCTGAAACAGAGACCTTTCTCAGGGTCATACGCAACTCAAATTCACAAACTAAGCTGAGAAACACCAGAAAACTGTGGCGTTAAGCTAAATGTGGGAGCTCTTGAGAGCGCCTAGCTATCAAGACTTAGTACTATATATACCTAGTACGTGTAAGGAAGACCACAAGGAACCGCTGGGCTGCAGACTAGATTAAGCAGAAAAAACATTCTGGAGGAAGACAGGAAAAAAAATGGTTGCATGGTTGTCAAGAAAACCAGACTCGTAGTTGACGATGGTATCATTCATTAAGTTTACTATAGTTTTAACTCTAAAACTATTACAACACAGCAGTAACTAAAAGCAAACAAATGAATCTCAGAATCATCCATCTCTTTGCACCAGCACCTTTCTACTCCCCAAATTATTAAAAGCAGTTTTGTGGCCACCAAAATTGTTTATCCTACCTGATATTAAAGGTTGAACTTGAGTCATTTAATCCATGAAGAATGTGATTTATCACCATGCAATTTTTTAAAGAGTTATGGCATGCATGCTCTAAATTTCAGGAGCCTTAGTTAGCATTTGAAAGGTAAAGAATCTGGTTATATAACAGGCTTATTTTTGCTAAAGAATACCAAAAACAACAAAACCCACTTTTGATCTTAATCAGAGGGCCAAGACATTTTCCTCCATACCTCTTTCTGGCCCACTAAGTTCATTAAAACATTCCTTCTGCTACTCATAAGCGAAATGTTCACTCTTGCAAGATTTAATGCCTTTCCTTAATCTTGATAGAAGGAAGATTTAATAAACTTCTACACAGAACAATTTTGTATTTGTTTTGATCCTGCCACTGAGTCAGCAGTACAACTTACTCTACTTGTGTCCTTGTGCATGGCTTGGTCTAATTTAGAAATTACCTACTTACTGGCAGACCTATTTCCTGGAATCTCCAGGAAGATAGCTAAATTCTGCTCCATTGCTATCTCTTCAGGAAGTACTGAACCCAGGCACAGTCTGCATAGGTTTACCTATAGCTGACTTAGCATCCTGTCATTACCTAGCCTTGCTATTTCTTTTATATATGCATTGCTGTGCTGTTTTATATATTTGGTCTCCAGTTCTGAATCAATAAAGTAAATCAGAATTATTCATAATATGGGATGATAGAATTTTAATTGCTCTTAGTCCCATAATACAAATACATGTATATATTATAATGCATAATGCAAATACAAACTTGCAAATAAATATAGAATCACTACTAAACCTTTGAGGTCAGATGGGTAATTTGTAACTTCAGGTACAAAGTTGCATTTTGAATCGGATATATTGAAAATATTTGAAAGTAAAAGCACAGCTTTCTGTTTCTCCAGCTTTAGTAGGTTTATTAAGAGAGAGACCATTATATAAAATATCATGGTGGCATATCATTTTAATGCCTCATTTTGTTGCATTTACTTTTGCCTGTTTCTTTCATTATTACTGTAGTAGTTTCCATATTTTCAGCTATAAAGGAATAATCAGTAAAAGAACTACTGCTATGGAGAAGGTTCCTTCTGCAGTTTCCCCCCTCCCCCATCTCACTGAGTCTGACTTGAAATAGCCTTTTTTCATTAGGAAGGCTGAAAGGATAACAAAAATGTGATGACATTTTCAGGGTAGGAGCATGCAAAATGCTTGCTACTCATCTTACTATAGATGGGTTTGGAAAAAATTCATGCATACATGCATTTATTTATTTGCTTATTTGCTTTTAAATCACAGTTATAGGCCACCCAAATTCACAATATCATAGGAATATTGTGCACAGAATGTGTACTACAGAAGATTAGACTGTCAGTTTGGGGCAATCCAAACTGATAAAATTGCTTGGATATAAAAATTTGCAGCTGATGCCATTAGAAACTACTGGAAGCAGCTGAACTAGCAAAATGATGTAGCAGCATTCTGCAAATACCTAGGAAGAGAAGAGAACGATGGTCAAACCATCACTAATTAATTATTTTCAGTTGCTACATACCATTGCCACATAATAATAATTTACTAAACTAGTATGCTGCCCAACTCTCAAAGGCACTGGATGGCTCATAACAAATAAATTACAATAAAACAAAACACAAAAAATAAAGATAAAAGATGGCAATTGCAATGAAATGAGGGGTTTCTCATTCTCCCAGGCCAATGGCTTGGGTGAAGAGCCAGGTCTTCACAGTTTTTCTAAACAACAGCAGAAGGGATGCATGTGTGTCATCCAGATCTTAGGAGGAACCTCATTCCAGAGGGAAGACACAAGTAGGAAGAGGAGAGAAAGTCCTGAGTGATGACATTGTTTAAATAAAGGAGCCTGGACTGTGCCAACCCTGCAGAATTGAATTGGCTGGGCAGATGTAATGGGATACTGGCAGCAAGTAATCAGGCCATAATCAAGTGAATTGAGTGACTATTAAATGAATAGTTAAATGTATTGTTCCTGCTCAGCTCCCTAAACATGACAAACTCTCTGTATTTAAATCAATGATTCCTTTATTAGAAGTGCCAGCAGCCCCAGCAAAGTTTCTCTCTCAATGCAGGCTAACAAGTCTGTCCAGCAGGGAGATGAATAGTTGTCTGCCACACCTATTCATCTCCGTCCCCTGCCTTTTATCCTTAAGAGCTAGGGTGGGGCTTCACTAGCAGTGGTGGGTCTTCTGTCCCAAGGATCGGCCCACAGATTTCCACTGCTCTCCTCTCCTCTGCCTTCTGTGCATCCATGCTTCAGGCACTGGGCCCAGCTGTTCCTCCTCTTCCTCATCAGCCACCTCCAGACCTGGGGGCTGTAGACTCTCCATCTGAGGGCTGACGGATGGCCCAGGCTCTGCCTCTGTCTCTCTATCTCTCTCTGACAGCTCCATTCCCTATTCCCCAGAGATGGGATTCAAATCCCGGCAGTACCGGTTTGCTATTGGTAGCGCACAGGCACGCTCACTCGCTTTGCGAGTGTGTGACGTTTCTGTGCATGCGCAGAGTGTTTTCGATTATGTCTGGGTGGGTGGGCGGAGCCTCCTGCCACCACTGCTACTGGTTCGCCTGAACCGGGGTGAACCAGTAGAAACTCACCCCTGCTTTTCCCCCTTGGAGCTCTCAGGTTAACTTGATGCTGACCCTGACTCCCATGCCTCCTCCTCGTCTAATTTGACTGCTGGAGGGGCCGGCAGCTGACAGGCCACAACATGTATTTTTCCTGCCATTTCCTTGTTCAGTGTCTTTTCTGGCTCCCTTAAGTGTTTGTGGGGGCACACTTTTCTTTCAAAAATGTCTCCTCTTCACGTTTTATTTTCTAAAGACTCATAGCCAAGGATGTGATGACATCAGAGAAAGGCTTGGATTGGGGTTAATGAAGTGGAAAAGTGAAACTTTTAAATTTTAGATTAAACATGCATAAAAATCATATCATTGAAAATCAACATTTTCTCAGTTGAGAATTAGCAGTATGATGTAAAGATGCTCTGGTATCTATAAAAAATAAGATTTGGGGATCATGAAGCTGTAGAGCCATAGACTGAAGGTTTTGTCATCTTAGTCATGGACTACGGGCCAGATTACAAATGTTACTAATTTCAAATGTTCTGTGACTGTGATGCCTATGAATGAATCTTTATATGTTGAGAATAATCAAAATCAGCAAAATGCTTGAATAGCTGATTTCCCTTGGAATATTGATGCTTCACACTAAACTTTTAAAGTTTATATTTTGGAATCATATACAACATATTTCAAATATTTGAATAAATGGTCACTGTTATTGTTTTATTTATTCTATCAATTCAAATAAAATAAACAAATAAATAAATATGTGGGAGCTGCCAATTTAGTTTTGGCAGACAATATTTAACTGGAGTCCAGACAAAGAAGTTAGATTGTCTGTATAGCTTTAAGCTTCTGTTGCCAGTTTTAAAAGCTTCTACTAGTTGGTGCCTGGAAATTTAAAGGCTGGGATAAATGCCCAAGACATATTTAAAATATTTTTAAACCTCTGTATCTTAGCAGATACTACCATTTAGTTTCATTTTGAGATCAAACTAACTAAGGCTAACAGCATTCTATAAACAAACCTGTTACAGTTATAGGTGTTGGGAAAAATCACCATGAGATTTCTTTCCAAATATCCTTTCTCAAGGAACATTAGCTCTGTTCCTGAATTCACTGGAAAGAATATAGTTGAATGTAAAGTTTAGTCTAAGCTACCTTATGTTAAATCCGTGTTCAATCATAAATGTCATTGGATATATTTAGTGTATCTATTGCTTTCTTATCCCAAAGGTGCTTTTTCAAGAGGTAACTGGACTTTGTTTTTCATTTCACTTCTCATCCAGGAAGCTAAATCATCATCATCATCATCATCAATTTTATTTTGCTATTGCACAAATGTGAGTTTGCAAACCATTCCTTTCTTTATGGCAATTGTCTGTACTTGAACACATACATATCAATTCCAGGTTCAAAACTCAAGTTAGGTTGCATCAACAATGTTTCAGTCTTAATTATTGGCACATGGGAACCAGGTAAGTCAATCAGTTTCATTCCTCTGAAATGGGGGTGGGCGTGGGGCAGACTAATGTTGGATTTTTTTTTTGCATTACTTTTTTTGCTAAACTACTTGGAGATATATTATTATCAGCTGTGCAATTCTGATTTTTCCAAGTAATCTTTCTTTGGGGAACATGTAACATTAAGTATTTCTGCTGAGTAATATTGCTGTGACTAAACAGGAAAAGCATTAGACCCTTAATTTCTAATGCCAAAGCTTAGTTGGTTTTTTCCAGTGGTAGAGAGATCAAGTTTGTCCAAAGATGCTTAGGGCTTGGCCAGATAATGGGTCATATCTGAACTACAGCTAAAAAGATAGAAGTTATTAATTAAGAATAGAGAGGAATGGCTGTTACAGCTGTCACTGGACCTCAACAATTTATTTTACTCCTTCTGAGAACAGGGGCTAGTAATTAGCATTAGATGTTTCTTAAATTTCCCCAGAGCAGATACAAAGTTAAATCTTGATGCTGAGTGAACAGCCTGCCTGCAAATGTGTACAGCTGTTGTCAGGAAGGAAACTGACCAAGCTGAGAATGGCCTTTCAATGCCAGTGTCAATGTAATTAATGGAAGAGGACAAAGGCTCTGTTTTTCACAGTGTGCTATGTTGTTGTTGGAGTTCAGTAAAGTTTATAGCAGGGGGGTAATAACCCTCCTAACTCTATGGGCTGACACTTTTACTTCTTGTCAATAAAATACATTTACTTTGTGTCCTGAAATATATTTACCTGTCTCTCAAAAGGACAATCCTTTATATCATTAATCCAGAAATTGCTGCCAAGCTAAAGCCTGATAGTTAAATATACATTATTTGGAACCTTTTGGATCATTCCACTAAGGAAAGGCAAGCCAAAGCAAGAGAAAAAGGGAAGCGGGTAGAAGACTGGACTCCTGGCTATAAAATCCAGGGTTTAGACGTACTGGGCATTGCATCATAAAAATAAACCATGCAAACGTATTTTTTTCTGGATGCACAAGGCACTGATCCAATCCAGAATTAATCCTATGGACTTGGGTGAGTTTTATTCAGCAACAACTAAATGGGCAGGCACACAATAGGGCTTTTCATAAACATGTATTGGTGTTAAGGATTAGGCTGTAAGTAGGTGGTTGGTGATGTTCAAATGATGGGATTGCTGTTAGGAATAGCATTTAGCAATTGCCTGACACTGCCCCAAGTAATCCAAATTGTATTACATAGTAAGGCTGCAAATAGAGTTTGACTGCAAAGCTGATGATTCCTTCCTCAGCTCTTCATTTGAATGATCAAGGCCATTTATTCTGTGGTAACCTGTGGCCTCGATGATATTATATCTTCTTGCAACAGCTTGTTTCTTCTGCCTTTGCTGACTAATCCCAGCAATCCCATCTGATGTTATCAAGTTGTATTAGTAATCAAAGGGTCCTTTTCCAAGATAGGCCATGCTGGAATCTCAGAAAATTAATGATAAAAGCAGCAAAGCTACATGGCCCTTTAAGGGTAAGTCGATCATCATTTTTCTGAATTTTTTTTTGAGGCACCATTGTTTCCCCATATTTCCCTGTCCAGCCCAATACTCCATTTGATACTATGGGAAGAAATATCCATCTGGTTCAGTTCCAAGCTGGGAGAAAGGCACTGGAGACAAAATAGAGGCTGGAGGCTGATTGGGAAGATGGTTTAATGGTGAAGCAGAACCATATGGGTTCTGGTGCAGCTGACCACATGGAGTTGGGGGTGGTGGGTGAAATAACATGTATACTATTGGCTGTTGTAGGGGTCCTAGCTGGCTCTATAGGTTGTCTGAGCTCCCAGGTTTGGTTGAAGTTTGCTGGGGGTGATGCAATGAAGGGGCTTGTGTTCTGAAAGGTGTTGGGTAATTCCTATTGTGGCTTCCTGTTCTGGCTCTTAGGTGAGGGTATTTGCTTATGAATAGAGTTACCTAGATACTTGGCTTCTTTCAATAAGCTCTTTATCTCTTAAGTGCTGTCATCTGCTGAGGGCTATTAAGAAAGGTGGGGGCTGCTTTCTGTCTCCAAGAGCATGTTTCTCCATTCCTCCTTTAGGGAAATATAATATTCTGCCTTTTTAATATTTTCTAAAATATTTCATTCTCCTAGGAGAGGAGTGGGTGACAATACCACCAATGAGAAGATGCTTGAAGGGTCAACCATGCCAATCCTCCTGGGACCTTATAAAAACCTAGTGATGAGATGCTTTACAGGATTCTTTTCCCCAGAGGAAAGACAACAATTGTTCTTCAGTTGCATACCAAGCCTGTAACTAGAGAAACAAATGGAAAAGTAAGAATGTACTTTTTAAAATAGCATGTGATTTAAAATAAATAAATAAGAGGAAGATAACTTTTTGCAATGGTTCAGCCAATTTCTCACTAGACACCTTGTTAGACCATCCGGAGTTATTGTGTTGTCTTTTCTTCATCCTGTTATTTTTGCCCTAAATAAAGATATACAAGCCTGGGATATTTCAGTCATTTATTGTGCTCAATCCTTGAAGCTATTCCACTGAAAATTTGGCAGGATTACTGTCCTTTAAATGTCTATCATCCCTGCTGTTTTACTCCATTTTCCAGAAAGGAAGTAGCTTCAGGTGTTTGGAACTGTTTCTATTACAGCCTGTGGATTATTCTTTTTCCCCCCAATTCAATCTGGAAGCAGTTTGAATCATATCATGGTCTCTCCACATTTTATATTCCCCTTCTGATTCAACTAATGACTGATTTTCACAGGACTGACTTTAATATCTGTAACAAAGTGAAATGTTATTAAAAACTTGCTTCACCATCAGATTAAATAAATGAAAAAAACCAGTTTTAATAGCCTTCTTTCCAACATCACCAAAGGCAAGAGCACAATCTTAATTGTTATGTATGGGGCAATATAGACATTAACACCTTGCTGCTCCCTTAAAAAATTAACAACAGAGAATAAAATTGCAACAGGCACTTCACATTGAATATTATGTTCATGACTCTTACAAACAAGTCATAATTAGTTTCAGCAACTTTTCTTTGCTGAGTGTTTCTTAGTGTAACTCTCTATATAGGAAAAAGTAAATTTAGAGTATTGTGAGCAATAGAGTTTTGTGAAAGGACCTATGTTAGAATACCAGTGTATCTAATGAATTAGTTCTGCCTGCTTTGCTCATGTAACTATCACCTGCACCAGGCCTGAAGCAATTACACTACTGAAAAGGGAAAAGCAACCGCAGGAACAGCTTGTTCTTGCAGGGCACAAGTGGAGCAGGTGTTCTCTCAAGGGATATGACTTGGGTTGCTATTCCTATGGTCCCTACTGAGAAAATGATGTAGAAGGATCTTGACAGACTTGAACATTGGGTGCTATCTAACAAAATGAAATTAAATGGTGAAAAAAGTAAGGTTCTACATTTAGGGAAGAAAAACCAAACACACATGTGTATATGTAGTGGTATATGTGGTACCTCGTTCAATAGTAATAACTGTGAGACAGATTTTGGAGTCCTAACGGACAACCATTTAAATATGAGCCAGTAGTGTGCAGCAGCTACCAAAAAGCCAACACAGTACTCGGCTGCAGAAACAGAGGGATAAAATCAAGATCACATGAAGTGTTAATACTACTATTTAATGCCTTGGTAAGGCCACACTTGGAATACTTCATCCAGCTTTGGTCACCACAAAAAGATGTCGAAACTCTTGAAGGAGTGCAGAGAAAAGCAACAAAGATGATTAGGGGATTGGAGGCAAAAACATATAAAGAACGGTTGCTGGAATTGAGTATGTCTGATTTAATGAAAAGAAGGACTAGGGGTTACATGATAGCAGTGTTCTAATATATCGGGGGTTGCCACAAAGAAGAGGGAGCCAAGCTATTCTCCAAATAGCTTGGAGAAGGACAGGACAAGAAGCAATGGATGGAAAACTAACCAAGGAAAGAAGCAACCTAGAACTAAGAAGAAATTTCCTGACAGTTAGAAGAATTAATCAGTGGAACAACTTGCCTCCAAAAGTTGTGAAATTTTTAAGAAGAGATTGAATAACCATTTGTCTGAAATGGTATAGGGTTTCCTGCCTGAGCAGGAAGATCCCTTCCAACTCTGTTATTCTATTCTATTCTATTCTATTCATATACTGTCTGCAAAGAAGATCCTTAGAGGGTTTTTTCTCTGCAAAATTGAAGTAATTTTTTTCATTTCCTGGGCTCATTTGGGAAACTTGGGTTGTCATCTGGGGGAACAAGGAAGCAATAATAATGTAGAGAAAAGTTTTGCAAATAGAAGCACCCTGGCTTCCATGTCAAGCTGTGGAGTGATCATTCTGGAAGAGTCCAAATCAGATCTTATGAAAAATAGTTACATCCTTCCCTCTTCATCTCATGCTGTGAATAATTGAGGTCCTCCTGGTTTTGAATTTTTTCTCTCTTTTCATGGACACTCTCTGTTTGCATTCTGTGGCTCTCCACACCCTTGGCTGTGGTCCCCACACTCTTCTTCTGTAGAAGAAAGACTGCTTAAGCATGAAATTATCAATGCATATGTCACTTTTCCTCACTCCCTCCTTGTTGATGTGTCCTGATATTCAGAGCAGTGCATGCTCTCTAAAAGTTTTTCAGAGCTAATTCTGTAATCCATTAGCAAAGCTTAAATAGTGCAGAAGATGTTGAAAGCTTTTCTACCTAGTACAAAAAGTGCCCTTTCTCAAACAGTTGCAATAAGAATTCTCCAAAACAATTAGGAAAATGACAGAAGTTTATAGAAAGAAATTATTTTAGTGATTTGAAGGTTGGCAAAAGATCCATATATCATTAAAACTTACGTTACCAACTTGGATCATTTATATCCCTATATTAGGTGATGCAGTGACTCAGTGGCTAAGACACTGAGTTTGTCGATCGAAAGGTTGGCAGTTCAGTGGTTCAAATCCCTACTGCCACATAACAGAGTGAGCTCCCGTTATTTGTCCCAGCTTCTGCCAACCTAGCAGTTCAAAAGCATGTAAGAAATACAAGTAGAAAAATAGGGACCATCTTTGGTGGGAAGGTAACAGCATTCCATGGGCCTTTGGTATTTAGTCATGCTGGCCACATGACCACGGAGACACCTTTAGACAGCACTGTCTCTTCGACTTTGAAATGCAAATGAGCACCGCGCCCTAGAGTCGGAAACGACTAGCACATATGTGTGAGGAAACCTTTACCTTTACCTATTAGGTCTTATCAATACAGAACACAGAGTGTCTTATTCCTTTTTTTTCTTAAAAATGAAACAGAAGCTTATTTTAACATTAAGAAAGAAGGTAAAGCCCCAAGAAGTATATATCCAAAAGAAATTATATGTTTTCTTTCCATTTGTATTGGACAATATTTTAAATCTAACTTAGTTATTGTTAATATTAAGTTATTTAGTCAAATTCAGAGTTTTATCATAAGGAAGATGGAATAACTTGCTTTTAAAGATCACATATAAGGGGAAGCAAAACTGACGGGTCCACCTTTTTATTAGATTTTGAAAAATAAATTCTGCTGTTCAGTCTCTGTGGATTTAGACATAGTTCGTATGCTGAATTAAAGACACCATCTTCGTTCCTGCTTGGCTCCTCATCTGTAACAGATAAATCATAGGCAGGATACAGCATTTTCTGTACAGGAGGAATCATTTCTGCTTCCACTGTTGCATTTTAGCAGTCTATTAAGACATAGTGGTAGTGGTGAAATCTCATTAGAATTGGGTGGGTTGGAAGCAATATTGTGATTATTTTATTTATGCAGCCAGAGAAAATTTCATAGTTTTCATTGGGATGTTCTGTCTTGAAGATGTTTTTCACAAGGATTAATCTCATCTCCTGGGTTTTTTAATGAAATATATGGGAGTAGATTAGCATTTCTGGGTGATTTATAATTAGCTTGCTGATGACATATTAATGACTTCTACTTCCCTGAAAACAACTTGTAGCAATGTTCTTCCTGATAATGTCTCTTTGGGAAATGAGATATATGGATTTGAACTATTCGACTATTAGCCTTCTCCACTGATTAGTAGCATCTTTCTATACTTTGGGTCATAAATTTTTTTCCCTCAGCCTACTGAAAATGCCAGTAAACCACACCTTTTTGTATCTGAGCTATAGTGTTGTTCCCGGAAGACCAGCTATGTGTCTTGAACAAGCCTTTTTTTCTTCTCTCATAGTGTTCTACAAACTACAGCCACCTGTCTCCACAACTCCCATCTCAGCCATACCAACAACAGCCAAATCTCCTACAACTGACCCCATCCCATTTGGTTCACAACCCCTGGTGATCACAGAAAAAGAAG
>JANHFM010008082.1:429522-441453 GCA_032468115.1 Grayia smithii
GGCACCTGATCTCCGACACCTCCCCACCCCCAGCCCCACCGCCGCAATCCTCAAACAGGCTAGGCTGCGGGCCTAGAAGGGTACCCCCAGACCCTTCAAAATTGTTTAACGAACCCACCCCCCTCCCGGGTCCCTTTAAAAACCCAGACCCCCTAAAAACCCGAATTAAAAACTTCTTTAAAAAAGCCCTCAATCCCCTCTTCGCAGTTACAATAGCACTGAAAAAGGTGGCTTATGACTGCTTTTCACACTTACAACCATTGCCGCATCCTCACGGTCATGTGATCAAACTTCAGTTGCTTGGCAACTGACTCATATTTATGACAGTTGCAGTGCCCCCTGGTCATGCAATCACCTTTTCACAAGCAAAGTCAATAGGGAAGACAGATTCACTTAACAACTGTTTTATTAAATTAACGATTGCAGGGATTCATTTAACAACTGTGGCAAGAAAGGTCATAAATTGGGACAATACTCACTTAACAAATGTCTCACTTAGCAACAGAAAATTTGGTCTCAATTGTGGTTGTAGATTGAGGACGACCTGTAATGATGATCTACATCCCACAGTACTGCTTACAAAGCACTAGTAAAACATTTGGATTATTTTCTATCACAATTTCTTCGGGCTCCACTGTTTCTTGATTTCTCATTCTTTGATTTGAGATAGATTAATTTCAGATCATGCTCCCGTGATACACTGTTCTATTTGATGAAAAATTATGTATGTTCTATATACATATTTGTTGAATGATAAAGATTTTCTTAAGAGAATGACAGTGTAAGTAGTAGAGATAAATTGTATTAATAGGGACTCAGTTACACTACTTTCCTTGGCATGGGAGCCCAATGAAGCATTTATTCACTATTGTACATTTTTTTAAATAAAAGGAAGCAACAATTGCCTAAAGATTAAAATTTAGATGAGACTGTTAAAGAATTATTATCTTATGCACCCTATCCTTTTCCAGATTAACAAGCTTTATAGTTGTAGAAGGAGAATTTGTGTTACATTGCATAAGGCAACAATATATGGAAGAAGGGGAAATATCAATTATTGATTTTTAGACTTCAACAAATAAAGCAATATAATACTCTACTATACTATCTGTTCAGGATTCAAATGGGAACATTCATACAAGTTCCAGATGGATGAATCAGCAATTCTTTTTAACAAAAATGTAAAAGCCCCACCCCACCCCTAAAGATAGATAGGGAAAAATTCATAGATTAAATTTTAATGACAATGTTTGGCTCCTAATAACTTCCTAATTTTTATTTTCTTGCTTCAGAAAATTGTCCTTAAAATTTAATCTATGAAATTTGGGGAGACTCTTGTTCCTGAATACCATATATCTATATTTAATACTGCAGGACATATATAAAAATACTGTGAAACAACCTATATACTAAAATGCTTACATTATGAGACAATCACATTCAAATATTATGTCGTTTTAGAGGGAACCTGTGCTTCTCATAACACTATTATACTATTAGTGCAATAATATGAGCCTACAGAAAAGAAATGTACTTCTGTTTTGTTGAATGAGTTTTTTCTTCTATTATTGTACATCAATTTTCTGTAAATAATTCTGGAGCGCTGAAGAAATAAAATGGCATGAAGCGTTGTGACGAACTCTGTCTTTAGAGTGATCCAGCTGTAGCTGGATCCTAAAGCATTTGAAATATTGACCTCATGCTAAAAGGTTAGAAGAGATGAATTCAGCTTTTGTTGCTCCTTCAACTTTTTCTCATTTAATTCCATTTATAGAACAGGGTGACTGGTAAAAACTAAATGATGCCTTTGTAATTCTACCTCGTTTTGTTAGAAAGTGGATTTTGTCTCTAGATACTTTTTTGATTTGATTTTATATTTAAGACCTCAGTAATGGAGCACTGTCCTTGACTGAGCAAAACAAGAGTTACCTTCAAAGAATGTAGCTTTCATTTATTCCTCACCTTCTACAACCAAGCTCAGAGAGCACCAAAGACCCCTCAAATTATCCAACCTGAATAGATTTTTTGGAACTGAATTGTTGCTTAGCTATGTTCTACTATAATTCTAGAAGATTAGCTATTTTTTTCTATTTTCATGTGGAGATATCAGATATCAAATGTACAAAAACAGAAGTGAAACTGTCTTCTCAGGCATCTGATTATTATTGGTTGTTCATTACTGCCTATCCCACTGGGCATTTCTACCCAATGACAATATGAGTTCCCCTATGTAGCAAAAGCCAATAGTCTGGAACTATCCTTACTATTACTATTCCCAAGCTGAACAGCTTCCTTCCAGCTGGCTAATAAAGTAGTTTGTCAAGTTAAGCTGATGGCTTTATGGAAATATTCATGCTGTTGTCTTGCTAACTGTAGAGAAATATCAATATCATTTTCCAGGATTTTATTTTATTTTTTTTTAAAAATTGTAGTGCAGTTTACAGACCAATTAATAGATTGGATTTACTAATGGAAGAAAAACCCCAAAATAGAAATGTCCTGCTCATTCTGTACTCCAGACTGGAGAATTCATTAGGCCCTTCTTATATGGTTGAGGTAAGCTCCAAAAGTTGATTACTTTAAATGATTTTATAAGACATCGTTTAATTTTTAATGCAGGAAATTAATGTTATCTTTTCTAAAAAAAATTGAATATGTTAATTTTACAGTTATTTTATTATTCTGTTTAAAATTTGAAGCCACTAGATGCGTATGTGATTAAACACTAACATCTAAACAAATAAAGAAATAAATAAGCTTTAAAACCACATCCTGGGATTAATCACACCACTGGAGACAGACTATTAATTCAGGTCCAGAGATCAGACCATTTTAAAAAGTGCTATATTGGCCAGATGATATTTGTATTTGCTGGCATGCTTTTAACAATGTTTCCTATATTTTATCAATGCTCAGAAATAAGCAAAAACACGACAGCAGTTCTTGGTTGGATGGTGCAGTGTTTTCATGTTATGCGCTGATGAGAGAGGCCAGAAAGTAAAATAGCTGAAAGAGCTTTACACGCTCAAGAAAAATATCTGGTGGGAACAGAAGGGAAGAAGAAGAGGAAAAATCTTGGCCTGGGGATGGAAGCAGAGTTTTCTAAGAAACAATGTTTTAAAAATATGGCTATAATATCTTTTGTGAATTGGGAATCTTATCAATATATGCCCATCTCCATGCTTCTCGTTTACAATCCAAATATAAAAATTAAACAAAATAAAACCCAGATATCTTATATAAACCCCAAGGATTTAGACATTTAAAAAATACCTTATTACCTTTAGATTGCATTGGACTGAATTTGCAGAGGTCAACCAGAAAAATATAATGCTATAATTATCCCTCACTGAACCAGTTCTCTGCGGCCGGGAGCTGGGCCCACCTGCCCTCCCTACCTTATTTCGGTCCTTTATATCTGTCCAGTTTAGCCCTGCTGAGGCATGGCAATCCAACAAAAAGCGCCCAGCAGCTTGCCTTAACACCTCTGCGCATGCTTAGAATGTTTTTTTAGCTGATAAAGTATGCAGCGTGCATGTGTGGAGTGCCCGTTTGGCGCGCATACGAGCAAAGCGAGCATGTGCGCGGCGATTACGTGCAAAGCGCGTGCATGAAGAGAACCGGTGGTAAAGGTAAGTAGGACCCACCCCTAGTGTAGAAACATGTCAGCAATGATCAAGAGAAATGGGAGGCACTAGAATTAAATGTCATGTGTTGTTGCAAAGGGTCTGAATACTTATGCCAATGTGATATTTCAGTTTTTTATTTTTAATAAATTTACAGACATTTCTAAAATTCTGTTTTCACTTTGTCATTATGGAATACTGAATGTAGGTTAATGAGAAAAAATGAATATCAACAACTGTAGAATCAAGCTGAGGCACAACAAAATTGACAAAACTGAAGGGGGTTTGAATACTTTCTGAATGCACTGTTCATATACATATACATATGCATATGCATATATAGTCTATCTATCTATCTATCTATCTATCTATCTATCTATCTATCTATCTATCTATCTATCCATCTATCCATCTATCCCTACCTACCTACCTACCTACCTACCTACCTACCTATTTGTCTATCCTTTGGCTACAACCAGACTCTCTGTTAAGCCATTTTATTTTGCAATCATTATATTGTTCTGAGACAGTTAATCAGTCAGCTCCCATTAAGATGTATAGCATATAGTTTGTATAAAAAAAGGTTAGCAAGCTAATAGGGACATAATTTGACTGACTACTTTTATTTTCCTTTATATTTAGTGAAAGGGTGATGGATTTGCTCCATTCTGATGGAATATGAAAAATGCAATCTTCTTAATGTAAACTCATTGGCCAAGGTAGAGGCCTGTCATTTGATATTAATCTGTAGGGATTAAATCCTGGGGGCTTTGCCTTGCTCCAATTGCACAATCTCGTCTGTTTGAGTTGGAAGCACCAAGGTGCTTCTGGATTGAAAGAATTAGTAGTGACATCACTGTTGCCCAGGGGACTCCTGGTTGGGGGCTCCTTTCATGTCCCTGATAATGAGCCCACCAAAATTGTACCTATTTATCTACTCACTTTTGCACACTTTTGAATTTGCAAGTAGGAGTTAGAGCAGGGGTGAAATCCACTTTCCTTTGCTACCAGTTTGCAAATGTGAGTGCGCACGCCTCCTCCACACATGCTCAGAGCCTTCTGTGCATACACAGAGGGTCAAAAACAGATGTGACGACATCCAGGCGGGTGGGTGGAACCTCCTGCTGCCGGCGCTACCGGTTTGCCCGAGCTGGGTAGAACTGGCTGCATTTCACCACTAAGCTGGAGTGAATGATGGGAGCTCACCCTTTCACCCAGCAACACTCGGATCTCGAACACAGGCTTGCTGATTGTCAACCCAGCCATTGGGTTGGATTAGCCATTGAGATCCAATAGCATAGTAATTTTTACGTCTTGGAAAGGACTCTCATCTAGCTTTCTAGATGTCCAAGGTAAACTGAAGTATACATGTAATTGGTGTTGTTACTGGACTGAACCAATTGTTCTATACTTTTGGAAGTTTCCTACAAGAGATGAAGTATATATACCAGGGATGGGTTCCAAAATTTTTTACTACTGGTTCTGTGGGTGTGGCTTGCTTGGTGGGCATGGCTTGGTGGTCATGTGACTGGATGGGCATGGCCAACTCAATGTCACTCAGGTCAAAGGGTGCCTCGACTGGCCCCTCCCCTCCCAGCCATTCCTTGTCACACCCAGCATCAACACCCCAAGTCAGGGATGGGGTGAGGCAGCCCGGCAAGGGTCTCAGCCATGTGCCTGCAAAGCTTGCCAGGCTGGGTGGTGCTGTTCCAGGGGGCAAGCGGCTCTTGAAGCCGCTTGCCTTTTAGCCAAGCCGGGGGTGGGTGGGGCAGCCTGGCAAGGGTCACAGCCATGTGCCTGCCCTCCCCCCCCCTGACTAGGCTAAAAGAACAATCATTTCAGCTGTCAGTTTTCTTGGCTGTAGCAATCTGGGGTAATGACTTTTCAGGCAAGAGGCAGCCTTGTTGTGGGACTGAGAAAGTGGAGGTTTTAAACCCCCTTCGGCAGCTAAAATCAGTAGGGTGGGCTGTGGGACAGGAATTGGGATCCCACTGTTCTTAAGTTATCCTAAGTTGTCCGGCAAGCTTTGCAGGCACATGGCTGCGACCCTTGCCGGGCTGCCCCACCCACCCCTGGCTCGGCCACTCGGTTTCAAGAACTTTGCTCGCGTGCATGCCAAATGGGCGCTCCACACATACACACTAAATACTTTTTGGAAAACAGCTAAAAAAGCAGTCTGCACATGCACAGAGCAGTATAGCCCAGCTGATGGGCGCTTTTTAGTTGATTGCCGTGCCTCAGCTGGGCTAAACAGCTCAAAAAAAAAAAAAGGAGAAAGGTAAGTAGGAGCTGGCAGGTGGGTGAGCCCAGTTCCCAGCTGTGGAGAACTGGTTCAGTGATGTCACACCATCACCGTTACTGGCTTGTGTGCACCAGGCCGAACCGGGAGTAACCCACTACTGATATATACATATATATATATATTTATGAGAACAGTTTCCACAAAATACTAAAATGATGAAGAATTCATTTGGTGGATGATTTGGACAGGTTTTACTGCCCAAATGTGCTACCTGCTCTTTTTTAGTTAAAAGAGACTTACATGATTTTTTTACCCTCTTGAAGGGTATTTTAGAGTTTCTTAAAGTTTAAATTTTGCTCTAAAATTGACATATTCCTGGTAAAAACATTGCTTGCAATTGTATTTTATCTTAATAGTATTTTATTGGTGCTTTATTTTGGATACCAGAGGACAAAATGTGGAAGTCACTGATCATGTGTGGCTGCTTCCACTGCAGATGGGAGATGAAACTAAGAGGCTTAGTCCAAGTTTACAGAAGAAAGTGAGGCATTTCTAGGCCTTCTTAGACCACCTTCTTTTTCTCCTGATCTTGTCTGAATGATTGGCTAGGATATAAACCATAGAGACCTTCATCTCCTTATCCAACTCAAAACAATTTTCCATACACTTTGATTAAAGCTTCTTTAATGATCTCAATCATATCCCACCGAGGAGGAAACCTGACTAGAAAGCTTTGTTCTTGTCTGATGTTAGCATCACCAGAATAGTTGGACAGCATTTCTTTTTACACAAGATGCACAAGGGCATCTTCTTTGACAGTTAAGGTTTAAAAAAGGTTAGCTTTTTTTGTTACTATGTTTGGGAGCAAAATCTCTCCAGTCATGTTTCTTAGCTTAAGTGTCCCAGAATATATTGAAACCATATAGCTAAAAGTTCTCCCATTGACATTAAATGATCATTCTTAATTGCTTGGAATTTTTAATGGAAGGAAAGATATAAGTCAATTTACAGTCTGATGAAGATGGATTAACTTCAAAGGTTGTGACAGAACTAAAATAGGAAAATCTTATTTTAAATATGTAGAAGGCAAGCTGCTCAAGGATATATAGACAATAGAAAATAAGCAGTTTTCTTCAGGGGACCAAACATAGGATTCCAACTGTTGGATGTTGGCCTCCAGTTTCCATAATGTGGCAGCTCTCTAGTGGTCATCAAGGGTTGACCCATGTCATGTAGCCTTGGGGTTACAAAAGAATGAATTACAATTGCAAGGTATAACTAGAACACTGCCAAAAGGCATTATATTCCCCAAGCCAAAATGACAGATAGAACTGTCTTTGTACTTGCCCTTGAGTATTGACCTCAAATTACATAACATGTCTTGCATCAGTTCATCTATAATATGTCCTGTGACATGACATTCTGTCAAAAAATATCACTGAGTTTTTTTAAAAAGACTTCCATCTCTTTAGATACACATCTTATATACTTATAATACAGAAAAACATACAATAGTTATTTAGTTAGACCAGGCCTGACAGGATCTTATAAATGTTTAATCTTAATTTCTTTAATGAAAAGGAAAATAAATATTTAATATCTATATATTTTTTAATTTAATGGAAGTCTATGGAATGATAAAGTATGGGAAAGGCTCTCATTATGTCTAAACACGTACACTTCATTTGATTGTAAATCAATCTAATCTTTTAATCCTTTCTGCTAGATGACATTATAATTAATAATTGTATTCTTCCTCTGCACCAGTCCTGTAGAAATATTTTATAGCCACTATGGGCAAGCCCTCAACACAATTTCCTAAAGAGATGAACAGACTATCCCATGCAGAAAGAGTTTGCAGATATATTAGAGTTTGAAGCATTTAAGTGAAATGTTTCTGAAAGTGGGAATCTGAATTGAGCAATAATCAGTGGAGATTTTGTACTTCCAAAAGATACAAGGTCCTTTTTAAACCCTCTACTTTGGGTAAGAGGTTTAACACCCATGTCTCAATCATGGGTATGGAACTCTGATGATGATCAGCTGGGTAAGGAATGATCGTAATAAAAAGCATCCAATCAGTTTCAGCAGAAAAAATTGTACACCATCTGTACTATCAAGTTGATGAATATACATCAATGAATTCAGATGGTATGCTGAACAAATAATCTTTCATTATTTAAATGAATTATTTTTTATTTCATAATTTTTATTATTATTATTTCATAATTTAAAATTATTTGAGAAAATCATTCCTGAAATTCAGTAGTTCTGACTTTACTGGTTGAAAATGCTCCTTCATTAATAATCTTATCTGAGTACTATAACTACTGTATATTAAACTTAAATCACAGAGACATTAGAGCTGACATTCAGAGTATATTATATAGTTGACTATATAATCACAACTTTTATGATGCCAAAGGACAATATCTAACTTAACTTTTAATGGCCAAAAGAACAAGAAATGAAAATTGTAACTTGAAGGATCAAATTGTACTCCTACAATAGAAGAAAATTACAGTTCTTAATTCAGAATTATGAACCACATCTATTGGTACAAATCTTGAATGTAATAATGATGGACAGTATTCACCCTCTTTCTAAAAGATTCCAAAGATGTATAGAACTTGCATACAATATATGATGTGTATGTATGTGTGCATGTATATATGTACATAAATATCTGTATATATGCACATACAGATGTGTGTATATGTGTGTGTGTGTATACACACACACAAATGTGTGTTTGTGTATATACATACATACATATAAAATGTACACACACACACACACACACAAAATACATAAAACACATTATACATTCATCTTCCTAATCCCCCCCCTCCCCCCGGGCAAATGAAATGCATTCAGGGTTTAGCAATCCCATTCTTACTACCTACCAGTGACCTTCAGTCTGTCTGCTCCAATGACAATCTCTTCTTCATCAGCAGAGAAAAGCACTCTACCATCTTCACTTGAGCTAACTTCAAATCTTTTACACTGGGCTTCTACACTTTCAGCGCCTAAAAGAGAGAAAACAGATCTTTAGCACATTCTCATGATTTTCCCCAATATTCCTTTTAGATTCAGATTTGGGGGGGGGGCGGGGGGACTAGCTACATTAATTCTCTATATGGATATCTTTTACAGGCTGTGTATGCTGAGAATTTCCTTGTATTTGATCTTCCAGGGATAGCCAAATTCATTGTTCGATATATGTGACCTAGCTGTATGTCATACCAATTTATTTATTACAGTTTTTACATCTACTTCAAACACTAACAATTATTTTTACATGACATTTCATCCCCAAGGTGTAACATAGGATTATTGCACCACAAAAATATGTATAATAAACATCTTGCAACACATTAGTATAGTATAAAGGTTTTTCTGTTAAGCTTAAGAACTGTAATAATATTATTTTACTAATATTATTAAATTATCAACTGTACTGTTCTTATTAACTATTATTTTTGTTAAATTGCTACACACACACACACACATTTTTCCTTTCAATCTACAGAAATAATGAACAAAATTAGTATAATGGCCCAAATAAACATTTATGTTTCAATAATGAATATTATTTTGTTGAAAGTTAAATACTAGTTATAATCAAAGTCAAATTGTTTATTCTTAATAAATTGCTCATTGAATAGTGAAGGTGCTTTATCACTGGACCTTTTAGTGGGCAGGGCAATGATCTGGATAAATTGCCAGCAATATTTTTTTATTTACTATACATATTGAGTACTAA
The DNA here is from genome assembly GCA_032468115.1 of Grayia smithii. Taxonomy (NCBI): domain Eukaryota; kingdom Metazoa; phylum Chordata; class Lepidosauria; order Squamata; family Grayiidae; genus Grayia; species Grayia smithii. The sequence continues at coordinate 439,157 of JANHFM010008082.1, forward strand.
CAAATCAGATTTCTCTCTATTTCATGCTGTTAAACCATTCTTTTTTACAATCTACTGTATATGACTTTTTAAATTTACCCTTTAATTGATTCAATATTTTGCAAATAATTTCTATGAAAGGACATTAGACAAATGTTTTTTTTCAAAATGAAGTTTTTTTTCAAAATGAAGTATCCATTATTAAATGGAAATAAAGGAAGGGTAGGAATGTTGCCCTTCTGTTTGCTAAGACATTATTTTAAAGTTTTAAAATTATAAATATAAATAAATCGATATAAGTAAATTAGAAATAATATTCATGGCCATAGCAGAACAAAAATTTGTAAGATAATTATTCCAAAAAGTTTGGATTTTTTTTAATGGATTAAGGATTACAATCATTCAGCAATCATCCTACCAGGAATAAAATATGGTTAATGTTTGTCCTTTTCCTGAAAACATCCATATCAAAGGGGCAGAGAGGCATAGTATTCTATTTAAAATAGCCAGTGGATTAAAAAAAAATACTCAACCAGTTTAGAAAGTGGGTTTTGTTGTGGAAGGGGCGGGGGAAATATGGATATCAATTGGGCTTTTAAAAGTTGAGAAATGATAGAAGATATTTTTTCATCAACTTTTAAAGAAGTAAAGTACACTACCTGGTTTGCTCCTATGAGCTTTTAAATTGGTAAAATTTCCACTTTTGGAAATTAGGCTACCAAATCCTACATGGCAGATAAAATCCATCTAAGATGACACTTGCCAGATGAGTTCATGTAGTTGTGAAAATCTAAGGATAAGGGTTCTAGTCATTTGATCTATTGCACAACTTGTGCAATACAACAACTTGTGTAAATACAACAACTTGTGTTGTATTTCTTTGTACAATGGTTGTAGCCAAGATTAAAGCTTTAATAAATTGGAAGAAGTAAATGTTTTACTTGCATAATATATTTGCACATAAATAAACTGAAGCAAGTAAACGTTTCATTGGCACAAAGCTAGCTGGGTGACCTTGGCCACTCATTTTCAGCCCTACAAATGAAGCAATGGCAATCTACTTGTGAAAAACCTTGCTAAAAAAGCTGCAGGATATTGTACAGGGATTCTCTGAGAATCAGTCATAACTGAATGAAAAAAAAGTGTTAAGGTTTTTCTCCCCTAAGAGAATATCATCAAGGATAATACAATGCATAGTAACACAAAGAAGAATGTTACTAGACAAGTGCTCTTTTCTCCGTGTTGTCTGTTGGAGACCATGATTTCTGATGCACCATCTTCTGCCCATCACTTAAAAATAACTATTTAACTATATTGATTGCTTTTAGGCAACAAGCAAAATTTTGTATCCGTGCATCCACTGAAGAAAAGCCAGACCTACAGAATCCATGCAGATGTCGGTGAGAGACTGGCAGAGCCAGGGAGAGAGTCAAGTGGGGAATTAATTTAAATTCTTTCTGTGGTACAAACAATTAAGTCCAACCCTATGAATGCCATTGAACGTCACCTAGTTTTACTCAGGTGCAAACAGTTAGTGAAGCTTCCTATGTATAGGCTTGAGCAATAAACCATTAAATTGGAACCTTTACATGTGGGTCTCATTGTTCATGACTGACAGCAACTGCTATTAAAGACATAGGAGCTTAATTTCAAACAGAAATTACTTTGAATTGCCTACTTTGAATCCAGAAAAATAATCTAATTTATTTGGGATAAAAATCCCATTCAGTGAATTAAGAGATACTAATTTCTGTCTATAAGTATGTGTGTGCAGGAGCTAAATGGGACTTCATCTAATGGTTCCAAAGAGGATCCTGCATTAATTCTATCTTGATAAAACAAAAACATTTTTGCCTCTTTAACGGGACCTTATTATATTTCATTAGCGATAATCTGGGATAGTGCTTTGTCTATGGCATTCAGAAATAGGAATATAGAGATTATTTTTCCTTGTTGGAGAATGGACTATACACGGTCCTTTCAGTTCCATCTCTTATTAGATAATTAGAGATTGTGTATACCCTACAGCTAGTTTGATGTAGTGATTAAAGTGCTGGTCTAGAAGCCAGGAGATGGTGACTTCTAACCCCACTTTAGGCATGAAAACTGGCTGGGTGACTTTGGGCCAGTGACTTTATCTGGCATTGTTGTGGAGAAAAAGAGGAGGAGAAGGTAATAAATATGTTCATCCCATTGAGTTACTTATAAAATAAAGGTGGGATAAAATTCAGAAGGTGGAGTTAGATGAATCAAAAGTTGGAATTAAGATTGCTGGGAGAAATATCAATAACCTCAGATATGCAGATGATACCACTCTA
>JANHFM010008082.1:441553-453712 GCA_032468115.1 Grayia smithii
GGGCTTAAATGGACTCCAGAGGTTGGTGGAGGACAGGAAGGCCTGGAGGAACATTGTCCATGGGGTCACGATGGGTCAGACATGACTTTGCAACTAACAACAACAAAAATTCAAACAAACAAAGAAACCTGTGAATGTAAACATGTATATCCATATGTTCAATAATCAGGAGGAAAAAAACTGCCAATGCATTTTTAATAAATATATGCCTAATGAAGAAAATAAAGTGACAGTTCAATCAAAAAAAGTAACATTGGACCAGATACTATCTTCAAAAAAAAAAAAAAGACAAGAAAAAGGATGGCATGTGATTTTTGCATGTTTAGATTATCTCCTTAGACATTGTTATCTGAAGTGAGAAATAGATTTAAATTTGACACAATTTAAAAGAATGAACATAAAAGAAAAGTAATAGGAACTTTAAATCAAAAACTAAGATGCAAAACTGAAAATGTGTTACAAAAGGGGAAGTGAGAGCACACTAATCAAGAAACTGCAATTTGTATTTAAAGATCAACAAATTTCCCCCTGTGGGATTAATGAACTGAGAACTGTCAAATAATTCCAAGTTTGAGGCATGTTAAACATGACTTGTCTCAGCGCCAGTTCACCATCACACAGGCCAGCCTTTTCTAAAATTGTAGCCTATTTTCTAAAACAGAGATTGGGAACCTTGATTCTTTGGAACCAAATCAACCTAAGAGATTCTCCCAAAACCTGCCAAATGTTGGCTAGATTCCTTTCTTCACAATGCTTCTTTTTCACCCTCCAGTTGTACAGGAAAGCATTTTTTCAATGCAGATAGCCAGGAAATAATCTGTAGGGTTGAGGAAAGTTTTACCTCTCTATTCTAAAGTGGAATCATGTAAAGAAACATGTGTGGTGTTCAGTAACACTAGAGCATGAAAAATCATTGAGTTTATATTTTTGTGAATGCTTAGCAGATAATCTACTACAGAAAAGGATTTAGAAAATGTTCTTCTTATCTTGGTTCATTTCGCTGAGTTTGGAATGATCTGGACAACTATATTTCTCTTGCAGCAAGAAAAGCACCAGGTCATATAAGATCCAGCTAAGAGGTTTGTGTAGACAGCAGGATCAATAATTATTACTTTTAATCTCTTCCTTCTCCTCCTTTTCCACTCCTACCTTTCATCACTGAGTTCAAAGTGAAGATTGATTTAATTCTTATACCTAAACAAGCCCGATAGGTAATGATATGCCAAGTCACTCAATAAATTATGACCATGGATGGGTAGACTTGAATCTAGTCTCCTAGACGTGAGGCCCACAATTTACTTGTCTCTCCCTAAGATCTCTTTTCCCTTTTTAAAAAAAATTGAAGAGGAAAAGAGTAGTTGGTAAGGACTTCCCCAATTTCACAAAAGTTATGAACTTTGAGGATACTTTGTGAAAATAATTCTTCCCAAAGAAGATTTAGGAACTGACAATGCTAAAATGAGGGGAGAGAAGAAGAAGTATACTTGTTACTAAAATTTTGCTGATCTGTTTGAGTTCTATGAAACAGCAGATTGATCTGAAACAGTCTGGCAATTTTTATTGTTGGAATTAATATCTGACTCCTTTTTATGTTATGGATGCTATCTCTATCACAATGGAGGACATTAGTGTCTGTGGGATGTGTATGTGAAAAAGTCAAGATAATGGGCATGGCAACATGAACAAAATCTCTCCCCTGCATACGTGTAATATTGACACACACATAAAGAGCCAGGCTTTGATCACAGAACCTCAACTGCCATTTGGAGTAGTTTGGGAAAATTAAACACAATTACAATTATTATTATTTTTGTTTGAAAACTTCGACTGAACATTTGTTTACATTATGAGATACAGACTGTTCATCACCTCTCAGTAAATCCATTAATTCTGATAGTAATTGTTTTGTAAGTGTTTTATGGTGTTACCAAGCTTCCTTTTGGATTGATTTCCTAGCGCACTCTCCATTTAGATCTACTGATTACGAAGCAAGGCTAAAAGCAACAGACAAGGGCTTTTAGAATAATTTACTTTATAGTTCTTGATAATATTCTGCTGTATATATTAATTCCATAACCTTTCTCTATTTTAAAGTGGAAGTCCTATGAAACTATGGGATGTTGCCAGATTCAGCCAAAGAGTGATATAGAACAATTCAGTTAAAGTTCAGTTCTTTATTTGCTCACATGGTAGACAGAATCTTGCCAGATTCAACCTATGGTACTTTCACCCCAATGGTGGACCCTGGGAGACTCTAAGGAATGGCTATCTTAAATGTTTTCCTCTTTCTATGATCAGGTTTTAGACTGTGTTGTCTCTTGTCTCATCACCCTTCTTGCAATTGGCTCCCTCCTTCCCAGGAAACTGCAGTTTTACATAGTCCATCACATCACCTCCCCTTTTGTAGATGCAATCCATTGCAGCTATAATTTGCATATAAAATCAGTCAATGTTCCCTGGGTCCCTCTAAAATAATTTCAATTAAATAATTTATTTTTATTGATGTCGCCAAAGAGCTAATGAAAAGAAAGCAACATATTTTCACTTAATGCCCTACGTAAATATTTTGAATTTCCTATTGTACCTTGACAGTGTTTCAATAAAAGGTAATTGAACTGTGAAAATGCATTTCATGTTATAGCTCTCCATTCACACTTATATGCCATTTGTTACCTTTTGATGATGATGTGAAGTCAAGGAGAATAAACAGATATTCAGTAAGGTAGAAAAAGTCAAAGACTGGGTTTCTGTACTGGGGCTTAAGAGTTTTACTCTACAAAGACCATTATGTTGCCTTTCAAACAGACAAGAATCAAGCTTTTTAGCTATATTTGAACATCTTTATTGATAATTGTCAGATAAGGTAATAAAATTTTCAGATAATGTAAGGGACAAACATGGACCCAACCAGCATTATAGATTATAACTATATAAAGTGTGGGTGATGTGGCTCAAAATGGCCCTTGAAACTTCAGAGACAAAATGCTTCAATTTAACAAGATGCTTCACACAATAGTCTTTGTTTTGAAGTTGGGGGTAGAAAAGATATGGCTTTGTGGATTTACCTCAGATGGGGCTTTAGTTAAATTTCATACATGCACATTCGTACTATAAGTGTATACCAATTTGCCTTCTTGGTGTAAACAACTTCTTTAATGTCAAAGAGCTGCAACTGGAATTTAATCCACTGTTAAGTGTTTTTTTCTGAATATGACAGCATCCTGGCCTTGTTTTAGTAAAACGATTAACAAAGAATGGAAACAAATTAAAAGACTCACTGGAGTGGAAAAATAATAGTTTGGAAGCATAAAACATTGAATGTAAAAATATTTAATACCGTAGGGGTGGAAAGGGCTTGTGCCTGAAAGTGTTAAGAGATCCTACCTTAGAATCAAATAACAGAGTCTTAGATATTTAGCAGTGGATGATTTACATACTTCTTTATTGATATGGTTACAGTGCAGTGGATTAAGTCTTTATCCAAGGATTGCCATTCCTATTTGGAGTTTTCTAACATGAAGTTTCTATTGTAAAAGTCAATACACTGCATGGGTGAAGCTATGATTCAGTCATTTCCACTGCTATAATCCATATGACTAGTGGCAAATGTAGAATAGAAGGTTAGAACACAGTTGCTACGCCAACAGTTAATAGATATTAATGACAGATTTGTAGCACCCAAATGCAAACTGTGTAGCAGATTGTAGAGGCCATCAGGCCATGGTGACATCTCACCAAAGAGAGAAGTGCAAATGGGAGAGAGTGATAAATCTTATTATTACAAGTCTTTACTTGGTTGAATATATACATGTTGAAAACACAGAAGTATATGAAGGAAATTTATTTCACCAGCTTAGGTTCACATCATTATTAATGATTTATCCTGAAATTTATTTATATACAGTATATTTGTATGTATGTATTAATGTATTATGTGTGTATGTATGAATTTATAAATGGCATACAACAGAACACCACAGTGAATTGGAGAAATTTGCTTACAAAATTAAGTTATTAAGAAATATTAGGGAATTATATGTATTAAAGAAACATTATAAAGAGGTATTTTCATATTTTTTAGACCTGAGATAGAAACGAAATGGAATAAGCCTCAGGTTGAAAAAAGACGAGATCAAATAAAATGAAGAATTTCACCCATCTCTATATCACAAATTGCATGCACATTGTTGGCATGCATTCAGATTTTTAAAAATGTTCCTGAAGCTTCATAATAAGCATAAGTACAGCAAAATGAATTATCAGGCACAATCTTCTAATTTTGATTTAATTAGTAGATCCTTCCCTTTTGATAATCAAGTATTCAAAGAAATGCTATCTTCAAAGTGAAGATAAGCAGTAAAATATAAAAAATTGTCACAGATATTTAGGAGAACTGTATGAAAAGTTGAGTTGTACACTGGAGTATTGGAAAATAAAAACATCCACTCAGATTAAAAAAATAAGAGCTTTCTATGAATTAAGCATCTTTTTTTTCTTTTTAAATAAGGTATCTATATATTGGAATAATATCATTTAGTATTCAATCTTTCTTTATCTAAATTTGTCTAATGGAGTTTGCAAGAAAACCAGACCAGAATTGTGTATCATATTTAAAATCTATTTTCTATACTTTAATTATAATTAAATATATAATTATATAATCACATGGTTCTATTAGATTAGGATAGTATTTTAGCAGTAAAGGGATTAAGCAATTTTATTTAATCTCAGATTTATGTACTTGGATTATTGTAATTCTTATGTTTTTTGGTTCATGAATAGTAATTTTCTAAGCATATGTCTTGAATTTCATTCAATTCATATTTAAGTACATTGAAACACAGTGCATGGATGAACACTAATTTCCTTCCATTTTAGCACAAAAACAAAATTCTCTGAATTTTTCAATAGGTTCTGTAAAATACATCTAAAGTTTTGGAACAGTAGAAATTCAAAACTGAATACTCTTTAAACAGCAAAAAAAATTTTGGATTATACATGGATGCAAAAGCAAGTGAATACAGCTGACGTTTTTATAGAAGTAGATGATTAATTCACCATTTATCATTAAACTTTTCAGTCCTTTAAGATTTGCAATAATGTGTAGAAAAATTATTGCCCACCTACTGTTTGTAGAATTACTAGAATATATATGTATATGTATATGATTATATAATTATAATATATAATTAAAGCATAGAAAGTAGATCAAGCGAGTAAATGCCATCTGCTCTAAAAGCAATAGATTTAAGGAAATGCCTGAGACTAGCATCTTCCTGTAAGTATGAAACTTAATTTGTATTCCTGTGTATTTCCTGGAAGAAAAAGCTCAACTGAGCTTAAAAGAATAGCTGTAGGCAACATGTGCTGCTCCAGATGTTGCTGAACTACAAATCCCAGCTTTCTTACCTATTGGCTATATTTCCTAGGGCTGCTGGATGTTATAGGTCAGCAACATCTGGAATTCAATAGGCTTCCTATCCCTGTAGAACTTGTGTTTCTTTCCAAACAGAAACTATACATCTATTTTAATAAACCAATAACCTATCACAGTGTACACACACACACACACACACACACACACACACACACACATCTTTTTCAGGTTAATACTGATGAAATTTCAAATTTTACAGCCCATCAGAGAATTAATGCATTTTTTTTCCTTTATGGAAAGGTAATGTAATAGTGCAAGAGACACTGTATAAACTGAATATGTATGAGTAGAGTTGTAAGTTATTTCATTAGTGGATAGAAATGGACAAATCTTTGCATAAGTGATAGGTGAGCTAGATGTTCTTTTGTAATAGAACACTCGTATATAGTTTGGGTAACATATATCCAAAGGCAACATATAGTGTCAAATTTTTGTGACTTTTTCTCCTTAGTCTAGCTACACTTTCCAGTTGTGTGTCAAAAGATAAGATAAAAGGTGGATAAGTTTTTCTGATATGCATAGCTTGCAAACAAAAATGAAAAGCAAACCACGAAGACAAAAATGGCATCTTCACACTTTTCTAAACAAACAAAAACTGTACTTTAAACCTTTGTCTACCTGCTGGCACAGGACAAAAGCATACAATTCCGAAGTTGGAAAGAACCCAAAGGATCATGTAGTGCAATTGCCTATAATATGTAGGAAAATCAATTAAACCACATGTTTATTTATTTATTGAATAGGAAAAGCATCCTAAATCAATGAACTGCTCAAGCTGGCATATTGGATAAATCACAACATAACAATAAAAGATGTAAATAGCAAAGAAATATCCAGGAAGTAGAACAAATTTGAAAAGAGCTTAGAACCCTGTGGCCAAGAAAGGTGGATGTAGAATCTCTTCTTAAAAACCCCCACAAACTTTCTTAAGTAGCCTGTTTTGATGTTATACCTACGTTGCTGTCATAATGTCTTTCTATCATTGCTGCATCCAGTTTGGATCCGGTTATAGATTTTTTAAAAAGAAAAATGTGGTTTTGTGACCATGCAAACATTGTATGTCTCTGATAGTCAGCCACCAGAGGTCTCAGGTAATGTTAGAAGGACATACTTCTACATCACTCATGACTTTGTGACCTCCTGTCTGGGTTTCTGCAATGTGCTCCACATGGGGTTGCCTGTGAGGAGCATTCAGAAGCAACATCTGGTACAGAATGCAGCCACATGGGTAATAAATTTTGCTGGATAGTCAACATATATAACACCACTATTTCTTGGGATAGTGGCCAGTGCATTTTCAGGTGCAATTCAAGGTACTGATCACCTTTAAAACCCTTCATGGCCTGGGACCAACTTCTCCTCCCAGTTATTTCTACAAGTCCAATTCAGTCTGACAGGTTGGATGTGGTAAGGATCCCATCAGTGAATGTATGCTGTCTGGTGGGGCTAGGAGGCACACTTTCTCTTCTCTAGCCCTCGCCTCCAGAGCTTATGATGACAATGATCTTGTTGATCTTTTATAAGGTCTTGAAGAGTTGGTTAAGGACCTAGGCTTGGGGCTCCAAATGTTTTAAAGCCCAGTTTTCTGGTTATGTTAACATCTATGGTTATTTTTTTTCTTGGCAAAATATACAATATATTGTTTATACTTAGTTTTAACTGATTTTAAGATTGTTCACCTCCTCACTTGTTTGAGATGGATACAAATGAAATAAAATGACTGAATGAACAAATGAATGCTTACAATTCAACAATTTAATCATCCAGATGATTCATGCAACATATCTTGGTTAAACCAGAATTACTGTACTCATTAATGTTTAACTGATGTTAAAGCATATGCGATTCTCTGTTTAGGTATTGATCTTGCATGTACTGAAACTCATATTCCAGAATTCTATATGTGATAAGAAAGAAATCTGCAGACACACGCAGAGATCCTAAAATATAGTAAACAATGTTTAAAAAATCAATATATGGCAATTTTCCAAGAAGCCAATAGTAATGGAAATGTTAAGGAGTGCCACAAAACAATAACATCAAGAACTAGTAAATGAAAGGTCACTCTGTATCTCTGATGGCCAATTTTAACTTTTTTTTAAAAAAGTTATAATCAGTCTAAAGCTGCAATGCATTAGATAAGAATAACCAATAGTAAGAATGGGGGGGGAAAAAAGGAATCTCAAAGTCCTGGCACCGTCTGCCAGATATTAAATATTACTGTTATTTCCACATCAAATCTGTCCTTGAATGACTGAATTCTTGTTACAGCATTTATGATTTAGTTACATACTCAACAAGATTTGGAATATGGCAACTACAAATGCTTGAGTAAGGAACAGACAATCCCAGAAAGAATTCTGAACAATGAAGGAAGGGTATCACTTGTACATTTACAAGAAGCATTGAATGCAGCAGCATCCCTGCCAAGTACACACATCCTCTTGAGATTGCATTATGAATCACAGCAAACATCTTACTATATTCTATGAATCTGTGAAGTATAGGCTGCATTTTCTAAATGCATTCTTGAGCTTGTTTTGACTCCCATTCATTGCAATTAGATTTTGTCTTACAGTCTTTAATAGATGTTAGATTCATCCTCCTAGGGCCAGAGCATCTGGAAGATAGCACTTCAGTAAAATTGGTTACAATTAAGAAATTTAAGTAGATACTCAAAAAATTCTAGTAGCATTGCTATTATAAACACCAAAACGTAGATGCTGTAAGTATAAAATCAAATAAATACAGTATGATACATATGTGTGTGTGTGTGTGTGTGTGTGTGTGTGTATAAAATTAATTAATGGTCCACCTAATCATCAGACAATTCTAAAGTTCTAAAAGAACATTTGAACATAAAATCAATATATAAAATCCAAGAACAAATCTCTACCATCTATTGAGGATCTTCAATTCCCAAAGCCTAGCAGAAGAGGGCAATATACTAATTTATCAAAATTTAGTGATAGTGCAAAAACTATCATCACAAAAACAAAAGCCTCCAAATCCAAACATATTAAAAAGTATAGGACCATAAAATTCTATATCTCAGGAAGAAAAAGATATCAATGTAATTTAAACCAAGTTTTTTTCCCATTTTTACTCTGGTTGCTGATATAAATAGTTCATTGTATAACCCCCTTTGAAAATCAAGAAACTAGTACTTCATCTCCAAGAAGGAAACATCTACTGATGACAACATCAATATGACAGCCACTTGCCTTTGCCAATTAACTAGGGTTTCCACAGGATCATGTTTACTCTTCACCTCTCAAGAATAATCACTTTAACAGGTCCTCTCCACTAATGTAGAAGTTAGATCTCCCAGTAGACCTAAATAATTGTAGGTCATGATGTACTACCAAAAATGGGATTCTTTCACATTTATCCTGATTAGAATAATATAGAATGATTGATCTCTGACCTTTGAGACAAAGTGACAAAGGTCCATCATTACTAAACTCCCAAGCTCCTAATAATGAGTAGGAAAAAGCATTTGAATATATACTTAATCCAAATACAGCATTGCAAAATCAGGAGAAAATGCCGTATTTAAATTATATTCTGATTTGTATATAGTTTATGCAGTATAGATAAGGTCAGTGCTCAAACATTATTATCTTTCAGAGAGGATTGCAGGTTCTTTACCACAATTATCACAGTACACAATGTCATGTGCCTCTTATTGAAATGATCAACAAGATCAGCCTTTATCACCCATAACTAATAATAAAATAACCTATACACTACACACAGTCAGTGATATACATAGTGGACTGAAGCCTACAAATCAATTTGTCAAGATTTTCCCTTTGGGGAAATGGAGGGTAGGAAAGTTTTTAAGAATAATCAAAGAAGAGAACAAGACAAATACACATATACGTGTGTGTGTGTGTGTGTGTGTGTGTGTGTGTGTATATATATATATATATATATATATATATATATATATATATATGTATGTATCTTCCTAGTTGTTTGTTCAACTGTTTTTTTCCCCTACAGTTCAGTCTGTTTCAGTTTTGAAAGAAATTATGTTCATTAGTTAGTTAAAGAAGTTAGTTTTGAAGCAATAGCTATTTATCAATAATTATTTAATGGTTAATTTACCAGTTTTTATTGGTGGTCAAGGAACAACCCATGAAATAAATATTTAATTATTGTTCGTTTCTACATTTTTATAATGATTTTTTCCCTTTACATTTCAAAAAAAACATTAAATGTTAACTATCGTCTTTATACATTACTAAAATTCTTGTGTCTATTTGTAACCTACAATTGGGGGAAACAATGCATCACAGGACAACAGTTTTTGAACCAAAGTTACCTCAAATGCTCAAACTTACAGAACACATCCAAAATCCAAGACCCATCACTCCTTTGGGGTTGAAATTTGACACATTTGTGGCCTCTTCAGTGCTTCAGTGCTACCATGCTGCTGTGGCAATTGATTATTGCGTGGTAATTCTGGAGACAAATTCAAAACATCGCCCATCAGGGACGGATCAGCCATGGTCCAGCCAGCAGGAGTTCAAGTCACTCACATTCCCACTGCTCTTTTGGCCTTGGTCCAGTGGTGGGTTGCTCCCGGTTCGGGGCAGTTCGCGTGATCCGGTAGCGGTGACGCTGTGACGTCACCGAACCAGTTCTCCGCTTCCGGGAGCTGGGCCCACCCGTGCGCCCGTACTTACATTTTTTCCCCATTTTTCTGCTCTGCGCATGCGCAGAGTGCTTGTTTTGAGGTATTTTTCAGCTAAAATAGTAACTGCGCATGCACGGAGCGCGTGATTTGCGAGCGTGCGATCCAGCGCATGAGCAAAGTGCGTGCATGAAGAGAACTGGTAGTAAAGGTAAGTAGAACCCACCCCTGCCTTGGTAATTCTGTTTCTCTGTTTAGGTAAGGAAATATCTCTGAAGCGAGATCACAATTTTATAATAATGTTTATAATAATAATGTACCTTAGTATAGATATCCAAACTATTTTGCGTGTACACATATAAAGATAAAATAAAAAAGTAAACCACTAAATTAAATAAAAGTAAATAAAACAAAAAGAAATACTAGCAAAGGTTGAAAAAAAAACCCACAATACTAAACTAAAAGAAATCAAGTTAACAAACAAATTAACTTATCTCTTTTTCTAAGTAAGCAAAAATGTATATAAATGAACAGGGAGGTGGGTGGCATATAAATGTAATAAATAAAAATAAATAAAATTGATTTAAAGATACAGACTTACATAAATACTAGATGTGTTTCAAAACAGCGGAAGTTATATGGCTTCCTTATTTTATTCCAAGATGTGATTCAATTTTTAAACAATTATTTAAGGCTAGGCCATATGGAATGATGTTTCCCAATCCTGCCTCTTTGTTGATACAAGGCTAATTCAAATGCAGAGAGTTGATAAAGTCCATTAAACCAACATTCAGCATTAGCTGTTCCTAAATTCAGCTATGATTTCTGTTCTGCTCCCTTCCCCTCTTTCTCCTGTTGGAAGAAATTTCCTTCTAGGTTCAGCTCCAAGTGGGGAAAAAGACACTGGAAACTTGGAAAGATGGTTTAATGGTGGTCAGGATCACATGGTTTGAGTTCCTGAGCAGACAAGGGGCGAGATGCTGAGTGCACCTTGGTTTTATGCTCTGTTGTGCCCCACCTCAGAGGTTCCTATTCCTGTATAAGAAAGGTATCCTGATTGGTTTCAGACTCCCAGGGGGCAGGGGTCTTCGCTAGCCTTGCTGGCTAATGTAATCTTCCCAGGTGCCATGTGGTGAGTTTCTGTTGTTAGATGGGTCCTATTGTGTTGTAGATCGGTGGTTCTCAACCTGTGGGTCAGGACCCCTTTGGGGGTCGAACAACCCTTTCACAGGGGTCACCTAAGACCATCAGAAAACACATATTTCTGATGTTCTTAGGAACTGAGACACCACTCCTCTTGTGGTTGGGGGTCACCACAACATGAGGAACTGTATTAAAGGGTCGTGGAATTAGGAAGGTTGAGAACCACTGCCTTAAAACAATGAAGTAAACAGTACAAAATGCTAGGCAAAATTTAAAAATTGTCTATGGAGTTTAAATTGTTTAATACAGTGTTTCTCAACCGTGGCCAGCTTTGCTGGCTGGGGAATTCTGGAAGTTGAAGTCCACACATCTTCCAGTGGCCACGGTTGAGAAACACTGGTTTAACACAAAGTAGATTCTGCTATGAGCAATTTTCCCATGAAGCAAGGTATCACAAAACGAAGTGTAAAAAAAAAAAATAATCTTACATTTCTTCACATTCAAGTAGTCCTTGTTTGGCAACTGCTTTGTTTAGTGACCATTTGCAGTTACAAAAATGCTGAAAAATAACTTTGCGACCAGTCCTCACATTTACAACCTACAAGGTCTGCAAAGCAAAAGAAATGCTGAAGTAAGATTGTAAGCACAGCCGTGGCTTCATTTAGCAAGTGCTTCACTTAATGTCAGAATTGCCAGTTCCAGTTGTAGCCACTAAATGAGAACTACCTGTAGTTCCTTGATATTTATCAGCCATTATTTTATCTCTTTCTCTATGGACAACAGACAAAGTGATTTTTCATGCACAATTGGATGGGTTGCCCATTATGGGACATTAACATGATACTACATTTTAGAATTGCTGTGAATGGGTGATTTAAAAGTATTTGGAGAAAGGTGAATGAATGATTTCTTTCCCTGCCCTCCCCTCCCCGATTGT